>CAUYON010075436.1:0-32421 GCA_963573935.1 Arctocebus calabarensis | reverse complement strand
AAAGAAACCATCCGGAAAGTAAGCCAGCCAGAAAACAGGCTGGGGCTATTGATGGTAACAGGCAGATTTTATTTCTCTTAATTGGGCAAGTCCAGCTTTTCAGGACTTATTTCAAGCCTGTGATGCTATCAACTTAGAAATATGGTTTGGAGAGGCTGAGGCAAGAGAATCACTTAAGCCCAAGAGTTTGAGGTTGCTGTGAGCTATGATGCCACAGCACTCTACCCAGGGTGACAAAGTGAGACTCTGTCTCAAAAAAAAAAAAAAAAAAAAGACGAAGAAGAAATGTGGTTTCAAAAAGGCAGATATTACACTTTTGCATGTGTCTAATAAGTACCCTTACCATGGAAACTTTGAAGGTAAACCATTGAATTTATTTTCCTAATGATGCTGCCGAGATAAGGCACATCTAGAGTTCTCATAAACAGGCACCTGATGGCGTGATGGGATCTCTGGCTTCTGCACACTTAGTTGCCGAGGTGCCTGGGTGGATCCGCAAGAAAAAAATAATCAGAATTGGTCCAGTCATCAGACAATTTCTACTTAAAAATTCTGAGAAGTGAGTTATGCACCCCACTCCGTTAGTCACTGTTTTTCCCATAATAGCTGCGTTGCGGAAAACTGAAGCCTGATTCGGAGTGTTAAGGTCAACTTCGTGAGCTTGTAAACATCTTCAAGGTGTGGTTTGAGTCCTGTCTTCTTTCTCAGTCTCGCTGAGCTTCAACATGGCCTTGCATGTTGCTCTTTCTATTGTTCCCACAGCCTGACTCTGCCTTGAGACTCACATGAGTAGGCTGGGAAGGTGTGAGAACCACATTGCTCCCTACACACATTCCTCGGTCTGTTTCATAAAAGAAAAGAGAGACAATCAAGTGGAATGAAAAGTTAGACTCATGTTGGATGACTTAGGTAGACCAGAAGGCTAATCGCAAAAGTCCATGTGATTCCAGCTGATAGAAATACTGACTAGAGTTAAGAATTCAGACAAATAACAGTCTAGGACTTTATTACCTGCATGCTTAAGCACCACTGAAAATCAAGAATCTCTAAGTTAAATTATAAATTTGAGTGGTATCATTTGCTCAGTTGGAGTGGCCAAATAATAAGGCTTGAATCTGAAGTATTCCCATAAACACAACAATTAGAGATGTGGACGCTGTATAACTTTTAAAAGTAAAAGATAAAGGCTGAGCGTAAAAAGACAAATGGACATTAAAAACTGTCACCATAAAAAAAATCCTTCTGTGGTATTCTTAGTACTCAAGTACATGACAATCAAGGCCTTTGTTCTACTGGTGACAAATGTGTCCAGGAAAATATTGTACATCAACTTGAAAGACTCATCTAGAAAATCTTCTGTTCTAGCTTGCTGGAAAACAGAAGGCACTCTTTTTGAGTTTAGTTTCCTCTTACCTGTGGGAACCACAAGCATGAAGGGTAAAGGTGAGAAAGACAGAGAAGGGCAAGCATTTTCCAGAACAAGGGAAAGCTAATGAGTTCACATCACTTGCTAGAAAGGTCCTAAGAGGATGGCAGGGAGCCACAGACAAAAAGAATCTCCCAGGAAAGGCAGAAAACAGAACAATGCACAAAATAGTGGCTGCAAGCAAAAATCAACATGGCTGCCATGTGGGAGGAAGTGGGCGGAGCCGAGTCTGAGAGAGGAGTGGGTGGAGGAGGAAGTGTCTCTGGCAATGGCCTTGCCCTTCTCTCTTTCTGGCATTTGTTTTAGCCTGGAGATGGTTTCTTAAGTACAAACAGAAAATAAAAGAGAAGTCAACCCAGACTACTTAAAAATAAAGGAAATATACTGAATGTGGGGGGCCCAGTGGGACAGCCTCACAAATTCACAGTAGATGTAAGAGGGGACAGAAAGGGAAATGGCATTTGCCAAGTCTTGAATGTGTTCAGTATGGTGCTGGACGCTTTGCCAGACATAAAAGAAGGTGGTCATCCCTCATTTATAGGGCTGGGACTCTTTCTTTTACTGATAGTTACCCTCTCAGCGCAGGTCATGCTATGTCACAGCTGTATGCTGGGTGACCGGCTGCTTACACACCAAAGTGGAGATGGGGGACTCGCAATTCCAGGTCCCCACTTACCTCAGGTTTGTTCAGAGGGCCCCTGCTCTGGCTACAATACCCACTGAGCATCCTCCTGCTACTTTCACAGGGAGGAATCAAGGGCATTGCTACTAAGCTGCCTGTGAGTGCCTAAGGACTGAGGGAGCATCTCACCATACTTTATAATCAAGCCTGGGATGTGGCTTAGAAGTCACCAATGAAGGGAGCTACCATGCTCAAACAGCAAACTACCCTAATTTAAGTGGAAACTACATCAACAGCCTTCAGCCTAATTGCAGATTGATCCAAATCGTGGTTGACTGAAGTCTAAAACAGAAGGGAGTTGCGTGATACTGCCAGCAGGACACCTGCTCACACAAAACCAGAATCACCTACCCAGAATCTGCTATCCAGAACACCCTGGACCCTCATCTAGCTCAACGTTGGCCAGACTGTTTGGTTTTGCCTTTGGCAGATGAACTTGTGTCTCAAATAGGAAGAACTGGAATATAGAATATCAAATGAATAAAAGTGGAGCTGCTTGGGCTAAAATGTGGGGGAAGGATGTTGAGAAAGAAGGATTGAGAAAGTTGCTGCCCAACTCCCCCATCTCCTTGTGTGGTCTGGATAGTTGGGTGAGCTGTCCAAGTTTGCCATTCCAACTCAAGGTTGCAACAACTCATACACCGACAGGGAAGGATCCTTCCTCTTATTAGGTCATAGACTTTCTGAAGGCATCGTCTTAGGCCTCTTGTGCCCTAGATGTCCCCCACTGCTGACAGCCCTTGGTTAAGCTCTTAGATCACTCCTGCCTCTCAAAATCAGAGAGGAGCCAGGGGCACTCATAGCTGACTTCTTTCTTCTTTCCAATCCTTGAATTTCTTGCATTAATTGCCCAGACTCCACTGCTTTCATTGCTAGTAGAGAATTAGCATGGAAGAGGAAACAATGTTATGTGGGTCACTACGAAAGTTTTGAGACAGACTCTGTGAAGGTCCATTATTTCACTTCCAAAAACCACAGGCAACAGCATTCTTTCTGATTCACCCATGCAAGTTTTAACTTGCTCAGCTTATTGGTGTTGCTGGGAAGGCTTCATTTGTTTCTGTCCATTGGGATTTTACGTTTCTTGATTTGCGTGTGTCTTAAAATTTTCATAATCACCCACATAGAAACAGAAGACATTAATTAATTATGCTAATCATTTTATGAAAGGCATACTTTCTGTATTATTATAGGCCTAGATTATTTTTTTAAATTGTTGACTGCTTAAATACCATAGATTATGATTTCTTTAGCTGGTAAGACCTCCTCTGACTTATACTGAACGGATCAAAGAACTGAAATCTGGGAAGGAAGGCCAAGTTTGCTTATTCACTTGTTAAGAAAATTGTTGAAGAACTATAATAATCAGTTATTATTTAGAGGTTGATTTATTTTCTTTACCTTGACATATGAAATGTCTCCTGGAACATTTCAGTATCCAAGAAGTTCACCCAGCAGTGGATTCAGAAGCATTTGTCACCTTGCAAGATATGAGAGTCTTTCTTGACCAATTTAGAAAAGAAGGATGTTACGGCAAACAGACAGCCTCGCTGCTAATGACGAGCAACAGCTCAATATTTTATACCACCTTAAAAAAGTTTCAGTAACTGAAGGTGTTCTCACATTAAGTCTTTGCATCAATTATTGACAGAGAATTTAATTTAAAGGCAACTAGTCAGTAACCTAGGGGTAGTGTTTTAAATAATTTATAATTGCTGCATGGGTGTAATCATGTTGCTATTGATTATGATCTAGTCACTTCTCTGGTCCAGCAGGTCTTATGCTAATTACTTTTAGGGAGATCACCTTTTTAACTCTGTATTCCCTGGTAACAGGAACTCATTATAAAATAGTTTAATGAAGTGCAATCTTTTAAGAGTCCTCTCTGAGATGGGGAAAAGGAGGAGAGAAGCATGAATTTAGGCTTAAACAGGGAATTGAAAGCACCATGCTGAGATTTATAGGGGATAGATCCTAAACGTAAATTTGCATATTGTTATTCAAATATCAGATAGTCAGAAGATAACAGAAGTGAAAAACAGGGTATAGGAAGCTGGGGAGGACAGAAAAAAGACAAGAAGTCAAAGAACGTTCGAACAATTTCATTTTTCAACAAAACTGCCTACAATTCACTTTCTTTCATCCCCCTGGGTTAGTCTTTCATTCCCTGTGAAACAGACTGGCAATCACTTGGAGAGATTTGAGAGAAGCAACCTGTGATTTACTACAAATTTGGAAGAACAGGGCCTACTGTATGCTTCCTCTTAGCCTCCAACAGTGTGAACCAAAGAGAGAAGGGTTCCCCTTGCGGAGGGAGGTTCAGAATTAGGCGGTCCAGGAATGTGCCTGAAGTCTCTATGGTAATAGCAAGAAATGCATTTTTACTGAGTAGAGGTGCATGAAACCCATGATTTCTCACACTCTGTTATTTTAAAAAAAGGCTAAGGGTGGTAGTTAGATGATTTTAAAAAAGTAAATAAGAAAGCAATCAGCAAATAATAGCGCAGATGGTACTTAGCCAAGGCTCCCTCCCGATGCTGTTTTGGGGAGAGAATGGCCGTGGGAAATACTGGCGGGGTGAGCAGACCACATCTATGCACCATCACTCTTCTCTCTTTCTTACTTTGCTCCTCTGGCGAAAAGAAAGCAACTTCGAGGTTGCGGAGGGGGCAGGAAGTGAAGAAGGCAGCACCATTTCAGGGAAGCCAGGAGGCCTCCCTGGTTCAGAAAGTGACTTGTGCACAAGCCCCAGAAGAAGCAGAGAGGAAGGCAAGGATGCCCTTTAAGAACATGAGGGTTACGAGTGCTGGAGAGACAGAGGTCAAGGACAACTATGCACATAGGCCTTTCACTTGTTTATTTTCATTGGTTCTTATTTATTTTTAGAATTTCCCTTTTGAAGCCATCGCAGCCCAATAGCAAATTTGCCTCTTTTGCCAAATGTATGGGTTAAGGTGTCACTCAAAGCTGTTATGATATTGATTTGCTCAGGGAAAAGATGTACGTGCATGCCTTTCTCTCTAGGAGCAATTGTGTAGTACACACAATGTTTTCATGCTACTTGGTTTTAGATGTGAGAAAATTCCTAACGTTCAGGACAGAGAGGAGAAACAAGAGAGATTCATTTGTAATAAGAGACATAAAATGGTGTATTGTATAATTCAGTCCAAATGATTTGGGTGACTGGTAAACAGCGGAAGATAATAGAAAATTCATGTGTATTATGGACTTTCTCCAGAGATCACACATGAAACTCTTCATCTGAAGGTGAGGACAACATTATCTTTAAATCTTGGGTAGCAGCTATTGCAATAACTGTGAAGAAAAACAAAGCAGGGATGTGTATTTGCAAAGTTAAAAGAAAGGGGAAAAAATACCTGCTGAAATTGTCACCTGCCCACACTGAGGGTTTGCTTGCAAATATAATTCTCACTTAAACCTAATGAAAAGGAAACAACAAATTTCTAGCTTATTCCATTTCCTCTAGCCCTGCTGAGTATTTTCTGATTTTTGTTGGGTTTTCTCCTGCGTGGAGCCACGTGGACACAGGCCAGTTCTCGTGGCTATTATATGGCGGGAAAATATATCCAAAGTGGCAACAGTGTAGCATAAATTGTCAGGGGCACGAATTATTACTCTGAGACGCACCAATTCCCTTGGGTTTCATTGCAGACGCTTCAATGAGAGACCCAGTTTGCAGGGTTCAGGCTTCTGGACCATGGTATAAATCAGGATTTGGCAAGTGTTTTCTGTAAAGGGCCAGATAGAAACCCTTATTGTGTGACAGCAGCTGTGTGTGATACATAAAGTAGTGAATGGAGCTGTATTTCAATAGAAGTTTACTTAAAGAAATAGACAATGACTGTAATTTACCAATCCCTGGTGCAACCCCCTATCATTTTACTGATGAAGACATACTCCTGAAGAGTTATTTTTATTTGTAAATATTAGTTGTCTATTTTTTGAGACTTTGGAAAAAAAATGATAAGAAGTTAACTGATGACTCCATACTGATCTTCAGCGTCAAAGCATGCTATAATAGACGTACTCTTATTTGACAATGCGAATGTCATTTTCTTTGCCTTAATATTATTATTGCTTAATACTTTGTTGCAGCAATCGTCTGATTTCTTTTCTGAGTGTATTTATGTTCCTTCGTTCTTTGCAAGGTTTTTGTTTCTACTCCTTACCTTAAACATTGTTATTGCTGTTAATTTTTAAGCCTTTTTAATTTTGTGAAGGCAAAAAGTGGAAACCTAATAAACACGTGTATATGTTAAAAAAAAAAAAAAAAAAGAGTGAGATGGAGAGTGGAATCCATAGCACCCCAGATTTGAATTCAAAGAGGGACACATCCTTGTAAAAGTGAAGAAGCCGGCTCAGATGGGGTACAGGGTCAGTTTCTAGGGGGACGTGGGGGTGGTGTGGAGGACTGTCCAGGTGAATATGAAAGAAGTTCATACTCACTTTGGTATGATTTCAGTCAACTGAGAGTTAAAGCTCTCAGAGGAGGTGTCACATTACGAAGAGGCTTGAGATGGCCACTGTGAGGAAGAGGAGAGAAGAGAAGGTCAAGTACATGGAAGGACGGCTGGGCCGTCTTGAGGATGTAGTTGAAAGTGTGAATTTAGAAGAACAAAAAAGGTAAGATCGGTCTCCTCTCACAACAGTACTGATAGTGACAGAGGAACCAGGATTAACCTTAAACTATTCTGGGAGAAGCGAGTTGGTTGTCTACGCCCAGCCACAGGAACCTCTCGGAAGCCTGTCAGTGGCAATACAGTAATAAGTTCTGGCTTAGTCTGCCGGGAGATATTTAAGTCCATCTTGAGAAGGACGGCTCCCATCGTCCTCAAAACAAACAAAAGCAATCTTTCAGATCTAGAAGAGAGCCCAGGATCCTGAGAAAGGCCCCCTGAGCTGTCAGTTAACACCAGCTAATAGCATCTCCTGGGTCTTAGAATGGGAGAACCTAGATCCCAAAACAAGTACGGGGAAGACTCGAGTGACATCTCAGAACAGCAGGGACCCAAGGGCCAAAGTGGCTGCCTCTGGGCGGTTACCTGGAATTTCAGTTCTGAAAAGAGAAACAGCAAGCGGAGGAAAGCTTTCTCTTCAATGTCGTCGCGATAGCTGAAGTGAGACCTCAAGTCACTTTCAGAAGAGGGACGGAATACAGAGAGCCCCACATTGCCCACCCCCTCGGGTAGGGGTAAGCATTTTATGCAGACATCAGCATCTTTAAGGCGCTCACCTTTTAAAAGGAGCCAGCTTTTTGTTGTAAATGGCACTGACACTACAACAAGAAAGTTCATTTCACAAAGATGATTCATTAAGAAATAAAATATTCATGGCTGACAGCTTGAAGGATCGCCATACAGTTATATTCTAATGCACCTGTCCTCTCTGTCAAGTCCAATGTGGGATGTCATGTCGCCAAAGTTTTATTTAGAAATTGTTTGTCAGAGTGAGCTTTCTAATGTGAATGAAAAATTCATCCCCTCATTAAGAAGATTTTACATGAAATGTCTAGGATTTTCAATGAACACCGGGACATGAACCAATTACTGTTAAACACTTAAAGAGACAGAGTCCTAAGCTCACTCAGCAAAAACCTTAATTGCACAAATGTGGAGAAAATTCAACACCCCGGAAGGCAAATGGGAATTTTGATTTGGAAATTTTCCTACCTTTTGTCATGTCTGGAAAACTCTTATCTTTCAAAGACTGGGGGGTATTCGAACACACTATTATATGGGTCCCGTGCATACGTCACTCCATCTGACCCTTCTGGATTGACACACATATCGTACAATGGGACCTGGGATTTTTAGCCACTTGTTCAACGTCCAGAGAAAATGACTGAAGTGTTCTGGAAAGTTGTTGAGGTGTTTATAGCCATTTCGTTCTGTTTCTTTAAATACGCTCTTTGCCTTCAAAGCAAACAGACCGAATGATTCCAAAATGTTGGGAGTTGGGAGAGCCAGGAAGAAGGCACAACAGATTAAAATGCAGTTGAGCCGCACAGAAAATCAGGAGAACTCCACAAGGGAATTGCTTGTATAATGAAATAGCATTTTACAGCTCTGACAATGGATTAAGTTGACATTGAGACTCTTTTTTTGACATACGGTCTAGTTCAGCTTAATCTATAGTAGGAAATAGTTCACTCCCCCAAATCTAGCAGTAGACTCAGGATATGTGTGTGTGTACATAAGTGTACTTATGTACACACACACACGTATGAGCCACACTGTCACTTCCAATTTCAGAAAAGGTTGAGACTGACAATATGAAAACTGAAATTCCTCCTTCTCAACCAAGTTGACGCTATAAACTTAAAGAATTTCATATTCACTTTCATATGAAAGATGCTTTAGTGAACTAGTTCAAGGAAAGTTAGTCTTGACCTTGTAGCTGCGCCTTACTATCCTATAAAACTCGAATGATGCTTTCCAAAAAGGGAGGACTTTGAATAGCTCTTTACCATGTAGCCATTGTAGGTGTGAACCAGAATTTCACAGTGTTTCTTTCTGCTTAATTTTATAAGCAGTTTCTTATATATGAGAGGGTGCCACAAAATGCATATACACTTTTTTAAAGGAACAAAATTTACAATTCTAATACTCAATATATGCCGATAAAGTTTGTTATTTTGTATATTGTATCCCTTGTAATTCCAGATGTCAAATGTTACTTGAACATTATAATTTTAATATAGTTTTTCATTTTTACAATGCATATACATTTTTTGCTTTCCTCTATATATGTATATTTTCGCTATACGTTTTTCTTTTCATTTACATATATTTCTCTCTACATACATATACGTTGTATGTAGATGATGTTTATAACATCTCTATTTTCTGGAAAGCAGTTGGAGAATATGTATCAAGGGTCTTAAAATAATTTAGATAGGAGATGAAATTCCTAGGCATCTAACTTGAAAAACTGTCTTCGATACAATAAAGAATTTTTATGGAGGTGGTCAATGCTGTGTTATTTAACATTGGAAATAACTTAAAGCTCTGAAAGAAGAAGAAAGGTACCTTTACTAAGTCACTATTCGAAATCACATGGAGGATTTATTTCTCATATAATATGGAATAAATCTAGGACACAAAAGTGCATTAAATGTCTTGAGATTTTCTTAAAGCAAAAAGCAATCCAATTTTTTAAAAGAAAAGTGTTTAAAATAGGTGGGGGTATATGAGGGACATTTTATTTTCTTTTCTCTTTTTTGTTTTATTTTTTATTAAATGATAAACACACAGATCATGTATACATTAATGCATTTATGGGGTACATTGTGCTGATTTCATATAGAATTAGGAAAGCTTACATCACACTGGTTAATATATACCTCTTCTCGTTTACTTAATTATTGTGTTGAGCCATTTATACTCTATACTAATAGATCTGACATGTACCTTTGCACTATGCACCATAGGTGTGATCCCACCATTCACCCTCCCTCCATCTGACCTCTCCTCTCCCTTCTAAATCCCCTCTCCTCCCTCCATCTTGGGCCACAGTTGTGATCTATTCTTTATATGAAAGTGTGAGTGATTGTAAATTGGTTTCGTAATAGTACTGAGTACTTTGGATATGTTTTCCTCCATTCTCAAGATACTTTACTAGTAGAATATGTTCCAGCTCCATCCATGTGCGTGTAAAAGAGGTAGTCTCTATCTTTTTTAAGGCTGCATAATATTCCATGGTATACATATACCACAATTTGTTAATCCATTCATGGGTCGATGGGCACCTGGGCTTCTTCCATGACTTGGCTATTATGAATTGAGCTGCAATGAACAATCTGATGCAAATATCTTTGTTATAAAGTGATTTTTGGTCTTTTGGATATACACCTAGTAGAGGAAATGCAGGATCAAATGACAGGTCTACATTTAGATCCCTGAGTATTCACCATACTTCTTTCCAAAAGGCACATGTTAGCTTACACTCCTACCAGCAGTGCAGAAGTGTTCCCTTTTCTCCACATCCATGGCAACATCTGCAGTTTTGGGATTTTGTTAAGTGAGTTACTCTTATGGGAGTTAGATTATATCTCCAAGTGGTTTTGATTTGCATTTCTCAGATGATTAAAGATGATGATCATTTTTTCATGTGTCTGTAGGCCATGTGCCTATCTTTTTCAGAGAAGCTTCTGTTCAAGTCCCTTGCCCACAATGAAATGGGATCACTTATTCTTTTCTTATTAATAAGTTTGAGTTCTCTGGATTCTGGTAATCAAACCTTTGTCAGAAGCATAACCTGCAAATATCCTCTCTCATTCTGAGGGCTATCTGCTTGTTTTACTTACTGTGTTCTTGGCTATGCAGAAGCTTTTTAGTTTGGTCAGATCCCAGTAATGTATTTGTGGTGTTGCTTCCATTGCCCAGGGAGTGGAGTGGGGGTGTGGGGGAGTGGGAGTCCCCCTCATAAAGTATTCTCCCAGGCCAATTTTTTCAAATGTTTCTCCTGCACTCTCTCCAAGAATCTTTATAGTTCCATGTCTTAAGTTTAATCTTTTACAGTGAGAGTCAATTTTTGTTAATGTTGAAAGGTGTGGGTCTACATTCAGTTTTCTACAAGTCACCAGCCAATTCTCCCAGTACCATTTGTTAAATAGGGAATCTTTCCCCCAACATATTTTTGATGGGCTTATCAAAGATCAAATGATGGTAAGTATCTGGGTTCATCTCTTGGTTCTTAATTCTGTTTGCAGCCCTCAAAGATCTGAGGAATACAGTAGAATCCCTCAGTAACAGAATGGTGTAGGCAGAAGAAAGGATCTTTGACATTGAAGACAAAGCTTTTGAATGCTCCCAAATGCTCAAAGAGGAAGAGAAATGGAGAGCAAAAACAGATCATTCCCTGAGAGAAACGTGGGACCACTCCAAAAGAGCAAACATTCACCTCATAGGAATCCGTGAAGGACAAGAGGTTGGTCCGAAAGGCACAGATACTCTACTTCAAGAGATAATTGAGGAGAACTTCCCAAGCATGGCAAGAGAGTCTGTTTTTCAAATGTCCTCCCCATCCCTATATATGGGAGTAGTTAAAAGCCAAGTTTAAATATACTCAAACTCCCCACACTGTGTATTTATATAGCAGGTAAGTGAGATGTTCTTTCATATATAGACCTAAGGAAGAAGAAAAAAAAATCTGATCCTCTATTAGGTAAATCAAATTATCAGTTAAAAAAAGATTCCCCCTTTATCTTCTGCAGTTCGTGACATATTAATGTATTGAGTTATCCCTATGGAAATTGTAAAAACTATTTACATAAATTCTACAGTCTACCAAATTGCAGCTTGCTCAAATAAATCAGGACCCGGAGCCTCTGGTTTCTCTGAATTTTGGTTAGCAGAACTCTATGTTGGAAATGGCATCCAATAGATTTTTCACAATCTGCCCATAATTAGTTTCACTGGGAAAACTGTGAAGAACTATTTTGCTGCTTTTAAATTCATAATTTTGGTTCAAGAGCCCAGAATAAGATGTTTAGACAGAGTGAAAACTATTTTCTAACAAATCAATATTAATTTATCTGACTGTTAGGGTCTCAGGAGCCAAAAACTGTTCTTGTACTGAGCTGACAGGAAAGATTTTATCCTGACCAAATGTTATTCAAATATTTATAAGACTGGATAATTTAGCAAGGAAAATACAGATGGAAGAAGGCAAGAGTATTTTTTTTTTCCGATGCTCCTTTGGCATTTACGAATGACAAGAAGTATAAAAAAGGTGGAGAGTGATTAGTAATGTCCCACCACCATCCGTGAGTTAGCTCCTTGAAGAAACAACCACTTAGCATACTCCACAAACTAACAGATTTTAAGGCATTTCACAAGTTGTCGGTGACATTCACGGTTGAGCCATGGGTGCCATTTGGGTCAAGAACAAAACATTACCTGAACAAGGGCGAGTCCTGGTCTCTACTAAAAATAGACAAAACTAGCTGTGTGCCTGTAGTCCCAGCTACTCAGGAGGCTGAGGCAGGAGGATTGCCTGAGCCCAAGAGTTTGAGATTGCTATGAGCTATGAATCCATGGCATTCTCTACCCAGGGTGACAGAGTGAGACTCTATTTCAGAAAAAAAAAAAAAACAAAACCAGTAAGCTATGAAAGGAACAACTTCCCAGTGACTTAGCCAGGAGCCAGCTGGCTTTGTGGGGCTGCTGAGGGCACGAATTAACGGGGTAGTGCCAGGTTGGAAGAACAGAAAAATAAGTGAAATGCACTGAGTATAATTTATATTCATTATTTTCTTTAACTTTTCCAACAACCACAAGATACCATTTTGTATATGTCTATGAACTTTTGATCAAAGTGTTATTATACCTACATACAAAACAGAAAAGTATAAAAGATACATGTGTTGCTAAATGAATTTTCTTTCCTTTTTTTCTGAGATAGGCTCTTACCCTCTCCACCTCTCCTGGGGCTTACTATCATTTGTCAGGAGGCACAGGTGACAAAATAGAAGATTGAAGACCATCTTCGGTCTCTCAGATTGTGCTGCCATTCTGAGCAAGTCATCTAACTTCTCAGAACCTATTCTTTAGGATACTAATACTGTCCTAACTCCCTATTTAGCTTTGTCAAAGGCCTTAAAAATTGTAACATACTATATGCAGGTGCAGAAATGTTGGCCTTATGACACTTATTTTAATAGTAACGAAGAGTCACAGATAGGATGGAGAATGCTATTATTCACTTCTAGTTCTGCCAGTTCCAGAAGAAAATGCCTTTAGCCACAGAGTTACCGTGGAAACCATCGAGCAAAAGAACCAGAAGGAAAATCACCAATGGTTCTATGACTTCTTGAGTGATCGCTGGAGACCCAGTATATCATGTACAAATATTGTCTGTCTAGATTCATACCATGGAGCTTGGAAGAAAACAATGTAAAAGATGAAAACACTCTGCATCAAGTCACTGTCTTCGCCTTAAAGCTAGATGGCGATTGTCGTCAGGAGATGGAGTATTCCTTATTGTACCTAGAAGGGAACCTAGTCAATACTTGGCACTCCTGTAGAAGTAACTGAGCCCAGATCTTTAGCATGAGACTCGCTTCCTGTGTGAGTGACCTGGAGCATCATGGGAATGGTATGTACATGCAGGAGATCAGGAAATGGGCCTCCAAGGGAGAATGTATGTGTGAGGTGTGGCAATACCAGGCCTCAGGGTTATGGTAGAGAGTCTCCAGATTCCAAAGGCCTCTTGAGCTAGAGGTCTTGCTCAAGGTATGAGATTTTGCAAAACAAACTGGAGACATTCTGTCTGACACTTTGCATATTCCCCCCTTTGTAATGCTGTTGTCTGATAAGTCGATTTTCACTACTTCTTCCTGCTTTGTGATAATAATAAGGACCTCCCAGAGTTCCTCAGTCCCCTGGCACAGATTGTGTGTCAAGCCTCTTCATTTCTTGTGCCAAGACCCTCTCACCTGGGGACCCCCCAAACCCTTCACACTCCCAAAGTAATTGCTGAGGGGCTATTTATTTTTCCAGTCTAAAATGGATCACACACTTTGATCCTCTGGTGTTCCTTGAAAATATGTTTTGCCCTAAACCTATGAATCAGCTTGTAAAATTTCTAGTCTTCAAGAAAAACCTGAATAGGGTTGTTGCTCCTAGCTCAGTGGTTAGGGCGCCAGCCACATGCACTGGGACTGGTGGGTTCGAACCTGGCCTGGGCCTGCTAAGAAAAAAAAAACAAGCTGGGCATTGTAGCGGACACCTGTAGTCCCATCTACTTGGGAGGCTGAGGCAAGAGAATTGCTTAAATCCAAGAGCTTGAGGTTGCTGTGAGCTGACACCCTAGCACTCTACGGAAGGTGACATAGTGAGACTCGACTCTGTCTCAAAAAAAAAAAAAAAAAAAAAATAGAAAAAGAATGCAAAATGTTTTAAGCCTAAGAAGCGGTGACCAAGTAGCCAAAATTTTACAAGAAGCCCCAGCAGCGTGAAGAAGAAGACTCCTAATGAGAATGGGTATTTGGTGGCAGGGGGGAAGACAAGTTCCTATGGCTCCTTCTGGGCTGATATCATATATGAGAAGCAGAGCTTTGCCCTGAAACATGAACTGATCCCAGCTTAGAGTCACACCCCCATGTTGGGAAAAATGCTTTGCTTTTCCACTTGATATATCAAGTTCTTTGAAATTACTGTCTCCCAGAGGGAGAGTTGTCAAAAACTAGCTGCTCACACTTACATGAACTCTCAGAAGGACCACAGGCAAGAGTCTATCAGCAAGTTAGGCAGGCGAATTCCCTCGCCAATAATAAATAGGGAGCAAAGGGGATGAAGATGGGCATTTTGGCTGGATTCCAAATGCAAAAACCTGCCTATCCACCTTCAAAATGATGCAAGATTGCAGTTTGTTTAATGTTCATCTTATGTGCTTAATTACCGATAGTGCTTGACTAATTATTTCTTGTTTTGTAGACGATTTAGATGGAGAAGGAAAGCAGCGATATACTTTTGTATACTGAATGAGGATTTGTAACTCATTTTTGTAATCGCGTCATTCCCAGAGGGCTTCATTACAAACGCGTAAGGAAACAGGATGCAAAAAGCAGGTGACAGTCTAATTTCCACAGGTACGGGTTAAAGCATTAGAGTGAAGTAATGGAAAAGAAAATAAAAAAAATAGCCTTTAGATGTTTCCCACCATGTAAGGTGTTTTCATGTTAATGACAGAAAAACTGCCCACGCAGCAGAGGCATCTCTGTTCGACACCGGCGTCTTTTCTGACACCCGATTTGATCCACGATTATAAACTACAAAATAGACCCCGGTTTTCTTATTCTCAAAAAGAAGCATTTGGCAAGTTGCATATGGCAGGAATCAAATGGGATCCTCTCTCTGTTTTTCACGCTTTTATGATATCTACTTTCATATATATAAATTCTTGGTTACCTAAAATCGTTGCATCTGATTTCCGAATGTTTAGAACAATTTGAGGCTTTCGCTGAAGGAGAATGTAAGGGAGTCCAGGGACTCCAGACTGTTAGGAATTACTTCTAGGTACGACCATGTGGCCTCTGGGACAGAAAATGGATTTTGTGATCATGAGATCAAGCACCAATTTTTTTTGAGAGTTGACTTGATGTCCCAGGCGGTGTTAGATGTTTGGGGAAGAGGAAGAGATTCTAGAAGTATGAGCCAGTCATGGAACCTGCCCCCAAGGCACAAATAAACACATTGGGAATTTGAAATAAGATGTCCAAAAGGACAGGAAGCCCCCCACCTTTACCATCGCAGTTATCATCCCGAGAGGGGCCACCGTTTCCCAAGGACTTCTTCTGTCTCATACTGAGATGCAAGCTTCACATTTTCCTACATGGTCACAGAGCCTTGCCAAGCAAGGCTGACCGGCCCCTTTTCTAGGGACTGAAACTCACTTCTATGACTTGGCAGGTCGAGGCCCTAGCATTCAACCTCCTCCATTTTCCTCCCCGGGTTTTTCTGCCTCAACAAATACTTAGGACGATAGATACTACAATTAATTTCCAGTAAATTTTCAAAAAGCAATTTTAGTAGCATGGCTGGGGTAGAAACCAATTTGTTGGAGGGAAGTGGTAGGGAGGGGAAATGAAGGGATGAAATTGATAACCTTCACAAAACCCTTACATGGACTGAGCATGGTGCTACACACTTCACACATGTAAGCTCGTCTTGTCTTTATCACAAACCTATGAAATGGGCATTATGTATAATAATAGCTAACATTTGTGTAGTGTGCTTCAGAGAATAAATCAAACCCTTCCTATTACTTTAACTGATGCTTCCCCAAATCCTATAAAGTAGTTAAGATTATTAATCCTTCCCATTTCATTGAAGAGTAAACTGAGGCTTAGAGGGGACAACTAGTCCCAAAGTTGTGACAGTTACTCAATGACAGAGCCAGGAACTGAACCCAGGGGGCTGTCTGCTGCCAAGCCCATACTCTTTGGTCACGGGCGACCACTGAGCAGCCACTTCTGGGCTAAGTCATCCACCCAAGGGCAGGAAACTAAGGAGGTGAGGTCCACAATTGCCACCCGCATTCTGCCCTCCAGAGCATCTCGCCTCATTGCCTTCCTCAATGAGGACAGATGCTCCAGAAGATAGGCAGTGCCACTCAAAATCCAATGAAGACTTTCTAAGGCAGTACCAGGCCTGCTGAGAGCTGTGGTTGTTATAAGAGAGGATGAGCTAAGGAGCGTGAAGCATGTAGCCCAGCTCAGCGCATGTAAGAGTTTTTGTTTTTGCAGCTTTTGGCTGGGGCTAAGTTTGAACCCACCACCTCTGGCATACAGGACTGGCGCCCTACTCCTTTGAGCCACAGGCACTACCCTTGTAAAGGTTTTGTAAATGTTATCAATTTTACTCCGTCCTTTCCCCTCTCTACCGCTTCCCTCCAACACCCAGGAGTCTGGCTTCAACCCCACCCATGCTAGTGAGATTGCTTTTTGAAAATTTACTCGAAATCAGTTCTCACATCTATCATCCTAAGTAATTGTTGAGGCAAAAAAACCCATGGAGGAAAATCGCAGAGGTTGAGCACAAGGAGATTGGGTTTCAGCCCTTAGAAAAGGGGCTGGTAGGGTTTGCAAGGAGGTTTCTGTGACCGTGAAGGAAAATGTGAAGCCTGCATCTCAGGGACAGGCGAGAAAGGGTCCTCAGAAGCCTGGAAAGACAGCTCTGATTCATTGGTCATCTAAGAGGCAGATGATGGGATTCGGAATTGAACAGAAGGCGTTTCAAACCACCCTTCTCTCCCAACTCGGTTGATTCCCTGTGGACCCTCCAGCAAGTCATATAACTTTTTGGACTGTTTTGCTTAGTTGTAGACGTATATCAAATCACCTGTGCTGCTGAGTGGCACAGACGGTTGGACATTATACATCCAGGGATATTTCTAGATCCACACATTCAACAGATATTTATTGCTCACGATGGGCTGAGCATTCTTCTAGGCCCTGGAAATAATACTAATGAGCAAAATAGACAAAAATCTCTACACTTTTGAATTTCCATTCTTGTAGAGGGTGAGAAAACAAACAAAAACTCATGTATGTCTAGGGCAGCAGTTCTCAACCTGTGGGTCACGACCCACAGGAACTGGATTAAAGGGCCGTTTAGGAAGGTTGAGATCCACTGGTGTAGGAGATATCTATGCCTATGTTAATGTCATGGGAACAAGTGCCATAAGAAATACAAAGCAGGGGGAGAAAGAGAGGGTGTAGAGGTCAGGAGGTCGGTGCCCCTTCTGTACAGCAGGTGGGAAGGAGCAGCCTCACCGAGAAAGCGACATTTGAGCAGAGCTCTGAATTTGGAGAGCACAGCTCATGGAAAGGAAGAACATCCCGGGCAGAGGAAACAGCAAAGGCAAGGCCCAGGGACAGGAGCACACTTGGCATGTTTGAGGGGTGGCTGGAGGAGGAGCCAGAGGGAGGTGGCAGGCTGGGGTAACAGGGAGGGCTATGCATCCTACTGTGATCCTATTCAACTTAAAAAAAAATTTTATTTATTTATTTTTTTATTAAAGCATAACTGTGTACAGTTATGGGGTACAATGTGCTGATTTGATAGACAATGTGGAATGCTTACATCAGACTGATTCACATAACCATCCTCTCGCTTACTTATTTGTTGTGGTCAGACGCTGAGACTCCACCCTCAGTAGTTTTGAAATGTACCATTGCATTGCGCACAATGGGTGAGGTCCCACCGAAATCAACTTTTAGTCTGCCTGGGATGGAATATAACAAATCAAGTCCCAGATAGGTAAATTAAGTAGGACAAACCTTTCCCACCTTTTCCTTCCTCTGAGCAAATTAGAAGATGAAAGAATTGTCTAAATGCGAGATCTTCCTCCCTTCTCTTAGTATTGACCTGGGAGGGCTTTTAAGAAAAAGTATTTGTTTCTAGAAGAAGCATTTAAATGTCCCGGGGCTCCTTGAACTGGCAGAAATAGGAACCAGTTAAGCTCACAGGCAAAGTAATAAGACTACACAGAGGAAACTCACATTTTCATACTTTATGCCTTAATTTTCAGTAGAGTTACAAGACTTCCTGTAGGAATTCGGAGTGTTATCTTATTTTATGCCCCAAACTAGGAAGAGCATTCCGCTGGGTTTGCCAGGCTGTTAAGATGAAAATATCTGTTTGAGCACAGCATAATAGATGAGGTGTTTAAGGCATTTTCCTTTAGATTTTTGGTTAATCTTCTTTTAGTTAATTTTCGGAGATAAAATCCAGTTATAAATAACCTTAGGGTACCCTGACTGGGCTGTTCTGAGGATGGCAAATCTTTAAAAGCCAGAACTTCTGCCTTTTAGAGGTCTCCGGGGGAAGAAGTACTTTGAAAATTATCCAAAGCAAAATAAGTCGAAAGCATTAACAAATTAAAGAGAGTGGGAGAGAGAGAGAAGAAAAGGGTGAACGAGAAACTTCTTCGACATTCACGAGACAGCAGATCTTACCCTTGAAACTCCTTTAAAAAAAGAAAAAAAGTCAAACAATCAAAATCTATTTGTTGATTACACCAGAGAACTGGTGAGTTTCTGCCATATGAGAGTACTGGGGGGAAAAAGTCATCCTTTTCACAAAAGGAAAGAAGAGAAAAATCCAGACAAAACCCCAATTGCAGGAGGAAGAACAGGACGAGAAGCAGCCGTCACGCAGACCGAGGCATATAATCTTAGAAGGACTTGTTTTAGAACAGCTTTTAAAGATAGCTGATATAAAAGGAAAAAGAACGAAAACCTCCAGTGTTTCTCTGTTGTTCAAATGAAAGTCAACAGTTATAAAAGGATTATGGAGTAGCACACGTAAAGAAACTGGCTGAAATATGAGGACTTCCTCAGCAGGAAGAAGGGACCCGGGCTGCCAGCCATCCACACTGGGGACATTGCACGGAGCCTGTTTATAAAAGGAAGAGAGGGTGGGAGACCTAAGGTGGGCATAACTCAAACCAAAACCAATCTGCAGTGCTCGATAAGGAGGGTGATTACGCCCAGGTATGAACAGGCCAGAGAGTATCAGGAGAAAGCATTAGAACAGGTTTCTACTAAGCAATAAGATGGTGAAAAATCCTTAAAAAAAAAAAAAAAAAGGAATAAAATGCCCTAGAAACCTAGAAGTCAATATAACCCTGTCACCAATTGCAGGATTATCCGGGACATGCAGAGCCCACACTGACAAGTTGGAAGTGGAGACAGAGTTGTAATCGAGCAGCAAATTGCTCCCGTGGCTGAGAAAAACCAAGCCTTGCTTAGAGCTTGCCTTCCCCTTCCTAAGCCGTTTCTAGAAATAGTGGCTGGTAAAATGTACTGAGTTGCTGAAGATACTTACCTTGAGATAAGGAATAGGAAGAGTTGGGAAGAAGGGCAAAGGGAATTTCATGTAGCCAGGAAGGGAGAGACAAAGAGAGAGGGAGAATATATATCGTAATCAAAACACCCTTCCCTCTTTAATGAAGAACCTATCACAATGAGTTGCTATTTTTTGTCATCTCAGCCAGGAAGATCAGAGGGTTAGGGATAGACTAATTCGGAATAGACCACAAGAAAATTCTTATATAGTAGGAGAACAATAAGGGTAGAGAATGGCTTACAAAGCAAGGTGGCTGCCACAGAGCCCAGCACACTGGGGTTCTTAACAGAAATTTGTCGCTGGATTTAGCAGGAGCAGCAAAGCCCTAGAGAAACAGTGAACGTGAGCAGTGGGAATTGGGCTGGCTCTTCCCAAAGGGTCTTCTGAGCTGCTTAATCTCATGCAATCTTTCTACCATCACTGAATTCAAACTGGGGAAGGGGAGAGCCATCCCCAGGCCTTCTTCAGAATCCACTGAGTCTGAGGGGCAGGCAGAGAAAGTGGGTAAAACCATCTTAGTGAACATTATTGAATACTTTTCTCAGAAGCACAGAGTATGGGCCAAGCCCTCAAAGGCCTTCATGGGATGGGAAATCTCTGGGGTTCACAGTCACGGACCAAACACATGTTATTTAACGCTTGTATCTCTGTGCATATGACAGGGGAGGCCTCTGAGGGCTCATTTACCGCCTCCTAGAGGAAAGTCCACCGGAAACCACTTCTAGTCTTGAGTCTCGGCCAAATGCACTTGACCTGTGTAGGAGGTTATACTTGGAACAGGTGGGTAGGTGTTCTGTCATCCCGTGATGGCCTTACTAAGTCATGACATTCAGCAAAACAAGCCAAAAAAAGAAAAAAAGATTTTCTGCACACAAAGCTGAAGGTGTTTCAGTTTTTCCATTGCCAATATCTTTCAGTCCCTTGTTGTCTGAACTCTCGGGGCAGAATGTCCAGATGTGTTTTGCCTTTAATGACCTCAAGTCTTCCTGGGCACCAGGCCCTGGAGTGGGGTCTAGGCAGGCCCTGGATCAGGCTTGGAGAGGTTCATAACTTACTGAAAGGGACCCAGTTGGTAGGCAGCAGAGCCATGATGGTGTGTTCCGGGAGAGTGGGACTCGACTCTTGGTGAATATGGCTCCTTCTCTCCAGCCGTCTTCCTTCCCGCCCTAGCCTCTCACTCACCCAAGATCACACCTATTTAGGCTTCAGTTCTCAAGTGGGACACCTTTTCCTGACAGGTGCAGTGGACGTTCTCTGTTTACCTTTACTGCTATGGAGAGTGGTGCCTTTAGGGCCACTAGGACGGGGTCTTCACAGAGCCTGGGATCTCACCCCTGATTACTCCTTTCAGTCCTAAACACACAGCCTGAAAAAAGAAAGGAGCCCTCCAAGTGTTTTAGATGAAGGGCTATCTCCCACAGGCCACGTTGTAAATGGCTACACACCTTAATTCTTACTTTGTCTGCTGGATGGCAAATTTTTTTGCCATTGTTTAAAAAAAATCAGTGTAAGGAGTGAACTGGAATGACCAGAACTCTGGTGACAGGAGCTGGTCCCGTCTTCATTCCAATTAGGAGCCACACAGATCAGTCATTCATGATATTTGATAAAGTAGAGTTTAAACCTTTTTAATTGAAGCATAATACACATGAGGAAAAGATGTATAGGTAAGTGCACATCTCAGATCTTTTGCACATGGACCCAAGAACCAGACTGAGGAGCAGAAGAGGCCCAATGTCTATGTGTGTGGTGAACGCGGGTGCTGCTGTGAGAACCAAGATGGCAGCTCAGAGGATGGGGCAAGGACAAAAGACAGCGTCTGCTCTAGGCACACCTGAGATGACAACAAAAGGGTTCGAGAAAGCAAACCAACCTTGACCGAATCCCTGCCACAGGCCCTATTGCATTGAAATTGTTATTTTTTGCTTAACCAGGAAATTGAGGCTTTACGGAGGTGAACGCACTGGTTCAAGGCCATGGATGGTGGGTCTGTGTGACACCACCTCTATGTATTCTCCCTTCTCACTCACTGCCTCGCTTGCCTCTAAATCTGACCTCTCCTTAACACCCCTTCCTCAAAACAAGAAGGCTGTTTTCATAGGGTGACATCAGTAACAGCTTCAATAATAAAATTGTTGCATACCTGCACTGCAACAGGCATTCCCCCTACTGTACATACGTATGTATGTGTGTGTGTATTTTTGGAGATGAGACGTGGTCTTGCTCATCGTGCCTGGGCTGGAGTGACTGTAAGCACCTGACCCAGGGGCACGGGGAGCATCTGAAAAGGGAGGCATCCCATCCTGGCTGCAGGGGGCCTCTGCCTAGTCTCGTCCACCTGCCCCACACTTCTCCTCTGCTCCACCTCCCTCCTCCGGCAGTATAATGCCTCAGCTGGCCAAGTGGCTCATAGACATTTCCTTCCTTCTCTTTTTTCTCTCTTTCTCTTCCTCTCTCTTTTCTCTCTCCCCCTATCTTTCCTCTTTCTCCCTCCCTTCTTTTCTTTCTTTTCTTTCCTTTCTCTCCTTCCTTCCTTTCTTCCTCCCTCCCTTCCTTCTTTCCTTCCTCCCACTCTCCCTCCCTCACTTTTTTTCTTTTCCCTCCCTTCTTTCTTTCTTCTTTCTCTCCCTTTTTGAGATAGAGTCTCACTCTGTCAGAATGCTCTGGTGTCTTCATAGCTCACAGCCACCCACACATCACCATGCCTGGGTAATTTTTTTTTTTTTTTACATTTTTATAGAGATGGGATCTCACTCTGTTGCCCAGGCTGGTCTTGAACTCCTGGATGCAAGTGGTCTTCGTGCCTGGGCCTCCCAAAGTCCTAAGATTATTGGTGTGAACCACCTTGCCTGGCCTCCCTGACATTTTTTTCTTATGAGAAAACAGAACTAAGGAAAAGAAGGCAATTTTCCTGACCTCTTTCAGAGATATTGGTAAAGGTGGAGCTGGAATTTGGACTCAGGCAGCCTGACTTTGGAGTTGTGCTGTTACCACCGCATTGTAACGTCTCTGAAAGCACTGGCAAATTATAACAGAAGAGCCGACCTTCTTTCCTTATAATTTCCCCATCAGGTCTACAATAGAGCATCTTACATACTTCAAACTTGGCCTAGAAGGGTTGACAGCGATTTGTGCCATGGGCTACAGATTTCTCCTTGGCTGGTCTTTCAAGAGCAGCCTCTGGGAACCGGCTGCAAGGGCACAGCCAGGCTGTCCCCAAGACATGACTGGGAGTAAACATGTCAAGGGGCCAGGAAGGAGTAGCTGGGGCAACCCGGTCTGAGCCATTTCTCCAGAGCCTGCCTCCTGGTCCATTTCCTGGTAAACCTCAATTTGGGGTTGAGAATGTCAGCACAGCCTCAGAGTCCCCCCAGAGTGAGCTGGCTCCTTGGAGGCCCTCAGTCACCTGTGGCTTGGACCACCCAGGTGTAGAAGCATCGGAAACTGTGGTGGGCACAGCTGTGAACTTCATCAAAGCCTGTGCCAACCATTCAGGGGTCCCCTGGTGCTTTGCAAACATTGTAAAGAGGTTTTAATCCAGGCATCCAAGCTCAAGCTCACCCCACTTCCTCCTCCTGCCACCATGACACGGTTATTCAGGAAGTTCAGCAGTGCGTACAGGTTAGGAGAACAAGGACAAAGCCGCTGGGGAAGAAAGCCCCTCTCTTCCTGTCTTACAACAGCAGCTGGGTTTAAGGTTATTATTCCTGGCTGCCTCATTTACAAATAAATAAATAAAAGAGGAAGCAGCAGCCGCTGCCACAGGAATGTTGGGAATTATTACTATGTACATTCAACGTGGAGTGTCATTCATTCATCCATTTGACGCTCAACAAACATTTATCGACACGCTCCTATGTGTAATTGGGCATCATTTTTTAACCGTTTTACCTTGGAATTAATTTCCTTGGGAGAATTAACCACACCCAGGAGTCTATGGGACCTTAGTTGGTGGGAGACCTGAGATTCTCCAGAATCAGGCAGATAGTTCCAGATTTCCAAGGGCTGATTAAATTGGTTGGAGTGAGGAGGGAGTCAAGGGGAGAAGATGAAGGAGAATTGTACATTTATAAGATCAGACTTCTTTGTTTTTGAGCATACGGAAGCAATCTGACACAGAAAAATGAGCTCTGATTCTTGAATCAGGAGACAATTGTGTCTGTTCTGGCCATCAACATGGTGGTAGGTTGGCTCATGCTTGGGCCTCAGCTTTCCCATCTATCAAATGGGAGGGTCAGATGAGATGCCCTTTATTGTGTGATTCTACAGTTTAAAAGAACGTGTGATTCTTAGAATGGACACACATGACGTGTGTCTACATATTTAGTGGAAGAGAAATTGAGTCATCAGGCAACCAGAAGCCAGAGTCCTGGATGGGTAGCCAGAGAACATGGAGGAAGCCGATCACCTGCTATCCAGAGCCTCAGGTTTAAGTGAAGTAAAGGAATTTTCCCCTTCTCGTTTGATGTTTAAGCCATGCCCTGTCAAAGCACTTAGGTTTGGTCTTACATACAGACAGTTGACAGATAGATACTTTGATCAATGGTTTGTAGCTGACATAAGACGTCCCCTCGAGGCCTGGAAGACAGATCAGTGGGGAAGACTTTGATCTGTGTCACTCAGCTTTCAAAACCTTTAAGCCACATAAACCCAGATTCCTGAGGCAGCGACGTACATGATAAACGCCGTTCACCAAATGTGCTGGCCCCTCCGTTATTTAGAAAAGGGCACTTGTGGATAAGACGGAAATAAATGTGAACACCCAGACTTACTCCTCCACTGACTCTGCTAAGAGGGTATCTGGGGGCAAGTCTTGTGGTCGTTTAGAAAACAGAAATTTGCCACTCAGTAGCTCTTGTTCATTTCAGACAGCATGAGGGGATGCCACAGAAATGCAAGGGAATCAGTGACCTATCATGACATCCTTTCCCAAAGTGCCACATACAGCTTCCAAATCCTTTTAATGCAACACCTTGATCAGCCATTGCAATTGACCAGGCTTGGGTAGTGAAATGTTTGGGCTTTCCTGAATCCCCTCCTATCCCCAAGGGCCTTCACTCCAACCAGGTGCCAAGGTACAGCACTGTCTTGATTGGCTAACTGGAGACCCAGGCAGGCGTGGACTTCACCCAACACAGGGTCCAAATAAGACAGCTGACAGTCGACTAAAATTTACGTATAATTGTATTTGTGTATACTAGTGTACAGATAATTACACTCTAAACACTGTAATCTAAATTAATGTAAATAAACATATTTACAGTGGCTGTCTCTGAATGATGGGATCATGGGGTCACTTTTATTTTCTTCCTTAAAAAACTGGATGCCTACGGTACATCTTAGAAGGGTACAGGCGAACCTTGCTAACTGCAGAATACATATGTCTTCACATAATAACGGAGAAATTGATGGGAGGGCTATGTTAATCAGGTCGATGAAAATAGTTAAGATTGTATTTGAAGCCAGCACATTGTACCCCTTGATTACACTATTGTACACAGCTATGATTTAATCATAAAGATAATAAAAAAAAAAAAGAAAGAAAAAGAAATAGGGCTCATCGGTGACAAGCCAGTACTCAGCCAAGGGGTGGGGAGGTTCGTCTGAACCAGGGTTTCTGGTGCAGTCCGGTTTCCTCAGCCATTTCTGTGTCAATCAGCTGTCACTGCTCCTTCCTCTCAAACCATTTGAATTTTAAAAGGCAACACAAGCTCAGCTAAAATTCACATACCCAAGTTTTAAACAGACAAGGACAATCTGAAACTGGAAATATGGGAAGATGGTAGGTGGCACTGCCCTGTGTGAAAAATGAGCATTGTAGAAACAGCCTCACTTCTCTCCAAGATGCTGGATGCTGTGGGTGATTTGTGATGCTTTTGCTGAGAAGCCCTCACCCCCATGAACACATTTTGAAGATAGAAATCAATCTTACGATATGACAGGAAGAGAAAAGTCTGTTAGGAAAAATGAAGAGGAGAAAAACTAACTCATTTTAAGATCCTTTCTCCTAAATAAATGGGTTCCAGAGAACTCTCCCTGGATCCATATTTTTCCTTCACTCTTGCCATTTACTGAGCAGCTGCAAGGGGTAAGATTAAAGAGAGGAATTGTCTGGCCAGCCCCACTTTTCCATTGCAATAATTTAGGCTGGATGCAAGCCATGGAATTTTATACTGGGTCAGCGTTTCCCTCCATAAGAAAAAGACCTAAAACCTTCACAGAACCATTCACAACTCCACACTATGACATGTCGGCCATTACTACATGAGATCAGCCACCACCATACCCTTGGGACATTCCTGATCTTTAAAAGAAGGCAGCAACATACATGGGTTTAATTTACCCCACAGAGCAAGATGAATTCTGCTTCTCAGACCTTGAGAATAACGTCACTAGGAGGCATACTGAAGGCCCTAGCTGAAAATCATCACAGAACCCACTGCAGGAAGAACTAGGCCAGTTTTAGACCAAGGTAAATTATTGAATAGGGCAGCAGTCAGGAAGGGGAACTACATAAATCCAGAATTCTATATTTTGGTTCATCTATAATATGATGTTTATAGATAACACTGTATAATATCTACTATTTAATCATAGTTTTTGTGATGGTACTACCCACTGGCAATTATTTATAGTATAAAAATATTATGTAGCATATATATGGAATGAATGGGCATGTGTATTAAAGTCTTGTTACCTAGTATCTCATATGTAAATGTTCTATTATAAATTTTGAAATGACATTATTTTCTAATTTCTAACTAATTATAGCAATTTAAACATTAGCAAGATAAAAGAAAATCTGTCTGTCCTTAGATACCATACATATATACTTTACAGTCATGGGGTTTTGGTTACAGTATGCAGGGTGTGTATTTACTATGCAAACTGTGCATCTGAAAGAACTTATAGGCAAACAGACAGATATAATGCTGAAACAAAAAAGTCAGCAAAGTGGAGGGAAGGAGACAGGAGGCGTGTGGTGGGGGAGTTAGAAATGCACTTCCACAAAGAAAAGTCTACAAGTTGATTCCCAGCAGGGAGGTTTACAGACTGAATAGCCTCTTACTCTTTTCTTGCTAGGATGTCCACAGCTTCTAACAGTGTCCCATTACATTGTGGAGACTTCACAAAAGCTTGCAAAGCCTGAAAAACAGGTCTCATTATGAAAGAGGAAAGGGTTGATGTCCAAAGCAATGTGGGCTTCTTCTCCCCCACTAACTCATCTCCCAGCCCACTCTTGAGGAATCATGTGGGAAAATGAGCTATACTCCTTTCCAGTGCCTTTCCAGCCCTTTCTATATCCTAGGAACTTCTCTGCAGGGAAGAAAAAAAAATAAACCCATAGCTAGTCTGGGAAGAAGAGATAATGAAAGAGCTCAAAGTGGCTCAGTAACTCAATAAAAAGCCAAAGGGCTAGGAAATGTCAGAGACATCTGAGCACATCCAGGAAGAAGGCATGCATAGCTGTCTTCTCCTGATGCAACTGCAGGACTCAGAAAACGAGTAGAGCATGGCCCTGGGGAGCGGCCTGGCCATGTGCCCGATGTGCCAAGAAGGAAAGGCACTGAGACATTTTATGCCTTAAAATTGTCATGAAAAGGGGGGCAGCTTACAGGATGTAAAGAAATGCTATGGCGACTTCAGGGAAACAAGAACCATCGTAGACCCATGTGAGAGCAACCTGGCAGTAACAGCAAGCTAGAACAGAGACCCAGCACCTGACACAAACACCCTGGATCTAAGACAATAAAATCCTGGCAAAATTCCATCTTTACATGCTACATTTTAATTCTCTAACTTCTGAGAGTCAAAGACAGATCAAGACATAGCTCAGCCTGTCTTTGCTATGGTGGCCTACATCCTGTAGGTCCCAATGACATTACAAGAATTGAAAACATCACTGCATGTATTCAAAATCTGCTGTAATTAATTCAGAAACTGGGGAGAGAATTCTTCTCTATATAAAAAAAGAAACCACAATTTTAGTCACATCTTCTTTTCCAAGTGTCTTTGCCAACAATATAAGGAGTCCATTGTGACAATTAAATGGATTATCTACAAGCTTCCAAGTCAAGAGGTCTTTTCAATAAGAAGTAAAAGGTCACTTGAAAGAATTTGACATCCATCTGTGACATAAGTGAACATTTCATATCAAAATTATTCCTCCCATAGTCAGAAAATATTAACCAATCCAAATGTCAAGAATAAATGTGGCTATCAATAGAATCAACACAGCTGAGTAAGAAAAAAATATACTGCCCAGGAAGTGGCTACTGCAGCCATTGGACTCAACCAGGATTATGGTAAAGGGGTGTCTAAGTGGAGAGACTCAGCCTCAAAGGTCTTAATATGGAAGGTAAAGACAAAAATGTAAGGTCAGACTCAGGCTTGAATTTTTGCATAGTGTTAATAGCAAAGGGCAGTAACTCCTGACCTTAGTCCAAAGCCTTTCACTTCTTAGGCCCAAGCATGACAGGCTGAGGCCTAGTTGCCTGGAAGAAAGAACATAAGCTTTGGACCTTGCTCCAAACTCCAGCTCCATCTGTGGATAAGGTACTTCCCTTTGCTCTCAGCATCAATGGCTCTATTTGAAGGACTAGGATGATAAATCATAAGGGAAATATATATGACTCCCTTAGCATGATGTTTAGCACATGTTCGCTTTCTCTCACACTTGTGACACCAATACATACATAGTGAAGGCAGATAAAACCGCTGATATTTAGTGAAAAGAATACTAGTGACCTTGCTCTCTCATTTAACAACTAGCTCTGTGACCTTGGACAAGTCACCTTGATTCTCATCACATGCAAAATGGACTGGATATTCTCCTAGATATCCTCTGGCAATAGGGTAATTCAGATTCAAAGATTGGAACAGGTGAAAGTGTTGCTGTCCACTAGCCTACTTGGTCAGTGATGCAGAGGAAAGCACCACAGGTGAAGTGAATGATTTGAAAAGGGAAGACTGAGGCTCACTTGGGCACTCAGCAAAAACCCATCTTTACTAAGATTCTTATATACCCCAAATCATCAGATAACAATATATAAGAATAAAGAACACAAAAGGTAACAAACACTGTCATAAAAATTCCTTGTCAGCATTAATGCAGCAAAGCACACACACACCTTTCTAAACTGAGAATGTCCTGCTTGGAGATAAACAACAATGGAGATAAACCACAAAGGTGCCAGGTTGTCTGTTCTGTTTACCTACTTCCCTATATGATTAACTGAAAGTTATCGTGTAAATTGAGGTAGAGAACAAAGTGCAACAGTCCACTGCCCCAGGCAGGTGATCAGTCCCCAGTTGTGACTTGGCAGGGACCCTCTGGTACATTCTTTACTTTAGGGAATAACTGCCTGTATTTTTCAGCAAGGCCACTTCTGCAAGCTGGGGGCAAAAATCTCCCAAAACTCACATCTGGCCCAAGTACTGGAAATGTTCCTTCTCAGGGCCTCATACCTCAAGGAGCCACAAATGAGACTGATTCACCTTGCAAAGGTGCAGGGGACTGTGCGCCTTCATGAAAGTGCTAGAAGTGTCACATCTAGAAATCAGCCTTAGGGTCCCCCAGAATTGATGAATAGGGTCAAAACTCACTGGCCATCTCAGGACCTGAAGACTCTGGATCTATCTTATGAAGTAGTTTGGGGGCAGGAGAAAGCAGAACAGGAAAAAACAGGCAATCCTCTTCCTCTGAGATTATGGCTACAAATTTCAGGTGGAAGAGCCTCCTACCCAACTAAGACAGACACAAAAGCACTGAACCATTCTGACCCTAACTGACTAATCCAGGTCAGACTCTGTAATAAAGTTCCTGAGTCTTCCCCACATGCACTAGAACATTTGAGAAGGAAGATGAAAAGTGGCAACAAGTTTTGCAGTTTTGTTGGCATCCCACCCACTTTCAACATACACATATTCACACAAACACTTCTAGGCCTTGTATATCTGGACCGGGTCCACAGCCCTAAATCAAGTGTTACGTGTCCCTCCTCCTCATCAAGCAGCTAAACCCTGTCTAAAGCAACAGCATATCATTTAGGCTCAATGAAAGGGGTTTGAACACCTTGGGTGGGGATGGGAAGATGAGCCTAGCTGGGCTGAAGGTGTCACAGCCTGTTCTTCAAATTGCCTGGGCCTCGAGAATAAACATCCCACAAAGAAAACACATTTAACATCATGGCATAAAACGAGAGAGAGTAGTGACTTTCCCCTCCACCTTGTGCCTCTCCACAAACATCTACCCGTTAACCAGCAGAAATAGCACATCAGGACTACTTCAGAAGGGTATCTGAAAAGTAATAAAGTGTTTTTTTTAATATTCTATGAAAGGATAATTCTTACCAGTCATCCTTGATGACTCTCAGCTTCCATGAAACAGCCCAGCAGCTGCCCAGCTAGACAGTGGCATGGTCAGCTCACCTCTCCCAAGGCCCACCCCATTATGTGCCACACATGTGTTCACTCCTTCATTTTTTCCAACCCTCACACCCACTCTACCCCATTCATGCCTCTGCCTGACCAACTCCTGCTCATTCTTAAATGTCAGTGTAAATGGAAGGCCCTGGTGACTCCCAGGCTGGCTTGCTGCCCTTTCTGCACATATCTTCACCTACATCAGCATTAGCAGCTGCATTGTAGATATGTGTTGGCTTATGTCTTCCCAGTGGGTTCCTTGAAAACAGAGACCACGTCTCCAACACTTAACAATGTTGGCATATAGAAGTGTTCAACAACAAATGGTGCTGGGAAACCTGGCTGGCGACCTGTAGAAGACTGAAATTGAACCCACGCCTGTCAGCACTAACGAAGATAGACTCACACTGGATTAAAGATTTAAACATAAGACATGAAACTATAGAAGCCTCCTTTCTTGCCTCTTCCAACTTCTTGTGTTTCCAGGCATTCCTTAGCTTCTTTGGCTTTGCGACTGCATGACTTCAGTTTCTGCCTTTATCTTCACATCTTTTTCTCCTTGTCTGTTTTTTATAAGGACAATTGTTGGCTACATAGCCCACTAAAACATACAAGATGATCTCACCTCAGAATCCTTGAGTACCACTTCAATGCCTATTTTTTTTAGCTTTTAATATATATGTAAATGGATTAATTTCATTTTTTAATTAAATCATAGCTGTGTACTTTAATGCATTCATGGGGTACAACGTGCTGGTTTTATATACAATTTGAAATACTTACATCAAACTGGCTAACATAGCCTTCACCACACTTTCTTTATTATTGTGTTAAGATATTAATATTCTAGTTAGTGTATTTGACATGTACCCTTGTACCCATAGGTGTGGTTCGACCCATTACCCTCCCTTCACCCGCTCTCCCTTCCCCTCTCCCTCCTCTTTCCCTCGCATCTTGTGCTGTAGTTGGAATATAGCTTTCATATGGAAGTGTGGCATGCTTATATATTGATTCATAGTAAAACTGAGTACATTTGATACTTTTTCTTCCATTCTTGAGATACTTTACTAAGACGAATATGTTCCAGCTCCATCCATGTAAACATAAAAGAGGTAAAGTCTCCATATGTTTTAAGGCTGCATAATATTCCGAGATACAATGTATTAATCCTCTTGTGGGTTGATGGGCACTTGGGTTTCTTCCATGACTTAGCAATTATGAATTGGGCTGCAATAAACATTTTGGAACAGATGTCTTTGTTGTAGTGTGATTTTTGGTCTTCTGGGTATATACCTAGTAAAGGGATTATAGGGTCGAACAGAGGGTCTATTTTTAGATCTCTATGTACTCTCCAAACATCCTTCCACAAGGAATGTGTTAATGTGCAGTCCCACCAGCAGTGTAGAAGTGTTCCCTTTTTTCCACATCCACGCCAACTATCTCTGGTTTGGATTTTGTCATGTGGGCTAATCTTACTGGGGTTAGGTGATATCTCAAAGTAGTTTTTTTTTTGAGACAGATCCTGAAGTTGTCACCCTGGATAGAGTGCTGTGGCATCACAGCTCACAGCAACCTCCAATTCCTGGGATCAAGCAAGTCTCCTGCCTCTGCCTCCCAAGTAGCTGGAACTACAGGCACCCACCACAACGCCCATTTTTTGGTTGCAGCTGTCATTGTTGTCTGGTGGGCCCGGGCTGGATTTAAACCCGCCAGCTCAAGTGTATGTTGCTGGCACCTCAGCCCGTTGAGCCACAGGTGCCGAGCCTCAAAGTAGTTTTGATTTGCATTTCTCTGATGATTAAGGATGGTGAGCATTTCTTCATGTGTCTGTAGGCTGTGCACCTGTCTTCTTTGGAGAAGTTTCTCTTCAAGTTCTTTGCCCACCCTGAGATGGTATCTCTTGTTCTTTTCTTGCTAATATGTTGGAGTTCTCTGTGTATTCTGGTTATTAAACCTTTGTCAGAGGTATAACTTGCAAATATTTTCTCCCTTTCTGAGGGTTGTCTGCTTGCTATACTTACTATGTTCTTAGCTGTACAGAAGCTTTTTAGTTTGATCAGGTCCCAGTAGTGTATTTTTGATACTGCTCCAATTGCCTGGGGAGTCCTCCTCATAAAATACTCGCCCAAGCCAATTCCTTCAAGAGTTTCGCCTGCACTTTTATCTAATATTTTGTAAGTTAAATGTCTTAAGTTTAAATCTTTAATCCAGTAAGAGTCAACCTTCTTAATGGTGAGAGGTGTGGGTCCAGTCTTCTACAGGTCGCCAGCCAGTTCACCCAACACCATTTGTTAAATAGGGAGTCTTTTCCCCACTGAATGTTTTTAATTGGCTTGTCAAAGATCAAGTAACAGTAAGTAGCTGGATTCATCTCTCGGTTCTCTATTCTGTTCCAAACATCTACCTCTCTGTTTTTGTGCCAGTACCATGCTGTTTTGATCACTATCAATTTATAGTACAGTCTCAGGTCTGGTAGCATGATCCCTCCTGTTTTGTTTTTATTTCTGAGTAAT
>CAUYON010075434.1:0-21531 GCA_963573935.1 Arctocebus calabarensis | reverse complement strand
GATTCATTGAGGGTACAAGAAACCATGTTACACTGGTTGCATTTGTTAGGAAAAGACCCTCTTACAATCGTGTTTTGCCCCCAAAAGGTGTGGCACACACCAAGACCCCAAGACCCCACCCCCCTTACTCCTTCCCTCTCTATGCTCTTCCTTCCCCCCCCATTCTTCCTCTCTCTGCTCTCCCCTTCCTTCACCCCCACCGTGTCAATAATTGTCATTAATTGTCCTCTATCAATTTTAAATTTAACTTCACGGGATATAGAATTCTGGGCTGGAGATTGCTCTGTTTTAGTAGATTAAAGGTAGATGATCATTGTCTTCTTGCTTGGAAAGTTTCATTAGAGAAGTCTGCAGTCACCCTGATGGATTTGCCCCTGTAGGTCAACTGACGCTTATTCCTGGCAGCTTGAAGAATCTTTTTTTTTTTTTGTCTTGACTTCGGACAGGTTCATCACAATGTGTCTTGGAGAAACTTGGTTAGAGTTGAGGCAACCTGGGATCTGATCTTCTTCTGAAAGGAGCGTGTAAAAATCTTTGGTGATATTAGGGAAATTTTCATTTATAATATTTTCTAGTATGGCTTCTATTCCCCTGAGGCATTCTTCTTTCCCTTCTGGGATACATATAACTCATATGTTTGAATGTTTCACAGAATCCCGTAATTCTGTCAGTGAACATTCTGCTTTCTCTCTCTTCTTTTCTGCCTCTTTAAGTACCTGAGTTATCTCAAGAGCTTTGCCCTCTACCTCTGGATTCTTTCTTCTGCATAGTCTATTCTGTGGTGGATACTTTCTATTGCATCTTTAAGTTCCCTAATTGACTGCTTTAGTTCCTTCAGCTTTGCTATATCCTTTTCATATTCTTCATGTTGTTCATCTCTTAATTGATTCTGTTTTTGCATTTATTTTTGGTTATTTTCCACTTTATCAGAAGTTTTCTTCATTGTTTCCTTCATTTCCTTGATTATTTTCATCATCTGTACTCTAAATTCCCTTTCTGTGATTTCTAACATTTCCTTATAGGTGGAATCCTTTGCAGTAGCTACCTCACAGTCCCTTTGTGGAGTTGCTATGGACTGGTTTTTCATGATGCCAGGAGTTTTCTGCTGATTCTTCCTCATGAGTGATTTCTTTTATGTTTCCTTGCCCTAGTTTTCCTTTCACTTCCTCCTGCTCTTTAAATTGCCATGCTTCTGGACTAGGGTTTCGGTGAGTCCTTTTGGTACAGGACCAAAGGATGAGAAGATTGAAGAGCAAGAAGGGAAGAAAGAAAGAAAGGGAGAAAAAAATAAAGAAAGAAAATAAAGAAAAGAAAAGAAAAAGGAGAAAGGAGAAGGAGTGGGTAGAAGCAACTATTGACCAAAAGTAGAAAGGCACAGAAAGAGGGGGACGGAAGCAATATAGGTGTACAGTAGGGTACTTTGACCCAACCTTAAGAGCCCCCAACCTCTGGGAGTGCCTGGTTGGGTGATTAGGTCAGCAGCTCTTTGCCAGCCTGTTTGGACACAGTACCCCACCTCCACCACCTAGAGAGGGAAGACAAAAATGCAATAAATGAAATCAAAATAAGCAAACCAAAAACTTTACAGGATAAGATTGGGGAAAAAAACAATTACTATGAGTGGAAACACTAGCAAAATTGAAGTCTAATTGTTGAAAAAGTCAACAATGAAAAATTATATTTAAACTAGAAAAATGAAGCAATAAAAAAAGAAAAGAAAAATCTCTAAGGAAAATGTTGAAATTAAAAATAAAACAACAATAACAAAAACAAACAAACAACAACAACAAAAACCCCACAAAACAAAACCAAACTAAGAAACAAAGCCATATATATATATATCTTGCTGATATTGTCTGGGCAAGAGTGATCTTCTGGGGTATGATATGTTAATCACAATGTTGATATGGCTGAACAAAATGGAGACCAGAGGCCTCTAATGATTTCTCAAACCCCACAGGGTGGAGAGCTTAAATCCTCCTCAGCCTGTTAAGAAGGCACTTTAAATTGCTTACTTGGGCTAAGCAGAAGCTTTTCCAGGGAAGTGCTTGTCACTGGGATCACTCCTTAAGTGGCTATCCACTTACCCAGTGTGCCAAAACAGGTCTCACCCAATGATCCTGAGGGCTAAGGCTGCAAGGCGTCTCAGTCCCCGCCTTTAGGCTGCTCAGTCACTAGATTACTTCCTCCCGCCCGATGCTTGTTCTGCGACCCTGAGAGTCGAGCTTGCCAGGGCAGTTCTCCTACGATGGCTCCACACAACCCACAACCAATCACTGGTAGCTCCGTCTGGCTCGGTGGCTCAGTTTGGAGCCCCAGACAATACTCAAAGACCCCCCACACTCTTGCCCCAGTTCTCCCAAGGCAGTTCAACTGAGTGCCAAGTCCAAAAGAAACCCAAACAGCTCCCAGGTAAGGCCTTTCCAGTTTGCAATCTCACTGTTGCTGTAGCCACAGCTGCCTGCAGGATTAGACCAAACAAACACATGCAAGCACTTGCCAGATCTCCACTGCTTTTGCCTTCCTCAGGGGGTCACAGAAGTCTCACGCTGTCTCCCTGTGTCCCCGAAGGGATGTTTCTGGGCAGATCTCATCATCAAGAGATGCCTGAATTCTTCTCTCCCCAGTCTCACCGTGCCCAGTTGCAAGGAAGCTGTTACTCGGCTGCCATCTTCATACTACCAAAAATGCATTTTTTTCCAGAATTTTTTGATTTAATTTATTTTTAAAGACATGAATTTACCAAGACACCTTGGTAAATTTCTCATTCATAACCTAGATTAATTTTATGATTTTTATATCTCGTGATTTTTATACACTTTCAATATAGATTTCCTCTGCACCACACTGGGCTTCTTTATAATCAATATTTTCAATTCTTTGGCATTTTTATGAGTTCTTTTCGATTGAGATTTGTTGCTGGACAATTGTTGTCCTTTGGTGATGTCATATTTCTTGCTTCTTTCTGTTTCCTGTGTTATTACATTTATATTGTATATCTGGTATAACAGTCACTTCTTTCAGTTTTTTTGAAATTGCTTTCATAGGATACTTTTTTCCTGAAGATATAAAAATTAAGTTAGCTGAGTATGACATTTGGACTTCATGACGTTGGGTGCATGCAAAAATGTGACTCCAAGAACAAGAGAACTCAGAAGTGAGGACAATTTACTGTGAGCATGAAAAGGTACAGTGGAAGAGTAGTAGAGGGAAGATTGATGAAGGAGAAAGAATGAGGATTATAAAGCCTTGTGGAGACAGAATTTAGGAGATACACATGGTCCAGCAGCCTGGGTTTCCTATGGTGGTAGATGCAAAATGGACACAAGGAATTGGTTTCTGTGCATATAAGCAGAGAATAATGGTGAGGCTGCAAGTGCTAGGTGGAGATTGGATTGATGGCCAGGGGCCCCTCTTCACTTTGTGCAATGAAGGCAGAAGTGCAGAAAGCCCTGGGTTCATGAGGCTTGGTGAAATGCTACCTTTAATGCTACCTTTTTAGCTACCTTTAATGGCTCAAGTTTTATCATTTCCTAGATTATTGACCTTCTTTCTTTTTTTGAAAATTTCTCTTTTATTATTTATTTATTTATTTATTTTTTAATGCCAGGACTGGGTTTGAACCTGCCATCTCTGGCATATGGGGCTGGCACCCTACTCCTTTGAGTCACTCTCTTTTATTATTTTAAAATTTATAATGTGAGATAAATAACCAAATCAGGACACCATCCAGTAGATATTTGTTTCTTCATATTATGCCAGCTGCCATCAGGCATATAGATGTTATAAAACATGGAAAATGATGATTGGCTTGTGAAAAGAACATACATTATTTATATACACAATTTACATGCAATTCAACAAACTTTTTATTACATGTCTAGTTTTTACTATGTGGCATGTGCAGTATTATTGGTGAAGAAAAGTATGCAGTCTTTGCTTTTGGGGGTCTTAATGAAGAAGATAGCTATATTATGACATAGAAAGCCTGAAATTAATTCAGTAGAATTCTAAAGGAAGGAAATCACTCCCAATTGGGAGAATTTAAGAAAGTCATCAAAAGACCTAAGACTTGATATTGGTAATCAAGGATAGATAGGTATTCAACAAATGGGGAGAATAGATGGTAGCAGTAAAGACCAGAATATATGGCATGTAATTTAGTATTAAGTTTATATTATTCAAAATATATACAAAAGCTTTAAAAATATTTGTATAGCTAAGCTGTTCAAGGACAAAACAGGTAATAAACTTGGTCATCATAGGTTGGATTTAAACTGCATATAAATTTTAATTATCTATTCTGTAATAATTCTTTCCCTCAAATGTAATTGCCAATGTAATAACTGTAAATATTTATTCATCACTTAGAGGCCCTGGGACAAGTTGAACACGTTGCACATGACATCTCATTTTATACTTAAACACGAATTAAAGTCATAGAGTGGTCAAGGAAGTTATCCAAGGTTACTTGGCTCATCAGCTGTATGGCAGGACCTGACCATATCTGTTGGATTACAGGGGCATTTTACTCAGAAAAACACTCATCAAATGATTAATTGGCTTCAAACAAACTTAATCTGAATTGGTGAATTAAATTAAGTGAAATTGGATGTTCAGGCAACCTGGTTGGATCCCAAATTTTGCTTTGGCTAGCTGTACAAAATTAGGTATGTTATTTTATTTCTAACATTCATTTTTTTATCTATAAAATGTGAATAATAATGGTTCAGGACTAATGTGATGATTAAATGAAAAAAATACAGTTTTTGTTAGCATTGTCTGAATTAATCCTATCATTTCTCACCTACAATTAATTACTTGATGTAAATCAAAGCACAAGACTCAACTTCAATTCAGTATTTTCTTACATTTGTAATAATGTTTCATGGTCAATAGGCAGCTTTGACAGATTGTTTTGTCCAAAGGAAAATAGTTTAATGGCCGAAAAACTTGTGAAAAAATGCTCAACATCTTTAATGATTAGGGAAATGCAAATCAAAACCACTATTAGATACCACCTAACCCCAGTGATGCTTTGACTGATTTTAAAAGTGTCAATGGGTTTCAAGTCAGACAGTCCACTTATGAGATGATGATTATACACAGACAGATACAAAATGAGAAGGATTTTATGATTCCAATAATTTTGAAAGAATGTTCCAGGTAGTGTAGTGTTTATGATAAGATTTTCATTATACATTCCTGTCTTTAGATTATCAGAAATATATATATTTTTCCTTTTTTAATGGATACATTATGTATATACATACTTTGGGAATATATGGGATAATTTAATACATTCATATAATTTGTGAAGGTCAAATCAGTATACTTAGAATATTCATCACCTTGAATATTTGTCTTTCATCATGCTAGAAACATTCAAATTATTCTTTTAACTATTTTTAAATGTTCAGATTACTGGAAAATTATAACCATCCTATTAATCTATCAAGCATTTGTCTTTTGTGCTTGGCTTATTTCACTTACCATAGTGTTTTCCAATTCCACTATATTGACATAAATGACAGAATTTCACTCTCTTTTAATGACTATGTAATATTCCATTGTGTATGTGTACCATGTTTCCTTTATGCATTCATCTATTAGTGAGCATCTGGGTTTAATCCATATCTTGCTATCCTGAATAATGGCTTCATGAACATGGCAGTATAGATACTTCTTCAATAAAGACTTTCTTTCTTTAGGGTATACATCCTTTGGATAGTACTCACCAGCAGTGCCATTTTTATTGTTTTGAGGAATCACCATAGTATAGTACTATTCTATAGTATAGAATCACCATAGTATCTGTACTAATTTACATTCTGATCAGCAGAGTATAAGGTATTCTTTTTCTCCACGCTTCCCAGCATCCATTATTGCTTGTCTTTTTGATTAAAGCCATTTAAACTAAGGTGAGATGATGTCTCATTATGATTTTGATCTGCATTTCCTTGATGATTAGTGATGATGAGCATTTGTTAATATAGTTATTGGCTTTTTAAATGTCTTCTTTTTAGAAATATCTATTCAGGTCTTTTCCCCATTTTTAATTATATTATTGCTATTTTTGCTGTTGAGCTGTTTGCACTCCTTACATATTTTCTTATTAAATCTTTGAAAGGTGCTTAGCTTGTAAATATTTTCTCCTATTCTGTGTGTTGTCTCTTCACTTTGCTTATTATTTTCTTTGCTGTGTAGAAGTCTTTTCACTTATATACTGTTGGTGGGAATGTGAATTAGTACAACCTCTTGAAAGCAGAATGGAGATATCTCAAATAAAATCAACAAAAAAATAGAGCTACCATTTGTTTTTCTGCTTGCTTTAATTTAATAGAGTTTATCTGAGCCCTATAGGATTCATGAACCAGGCAGCCATCAAAAGTGGAAAAGGTTCAGTAAGCTCCACTTCAGCAGCATGAGCAGTGGGATTTTGTATGCTGAATTCAGAACCAAAATAAAAAAGCTACCAAATTGACCACAGCCTGGCATTTGCTGTATTTATGTATAATCCAGTGGAAAATCTTTGGCTAGAGGCTAGTTGGTATTTGCTGATTGGCTAAGCTTAAGTGTTTTATTATTATTTATATTGGGCTTTAATTAATTATTATTATTATTATTTTTGTCCATAGCCTAAGGAGGTCTATCCTTTCTGTCCTTTGCATCTAAGTCCTCCCTCTCCCCCCACAGTAGAAAACATAGATGAATGGTAAATGTTCCATATGTTCAATGCCAGGCAAATTGGAAGGCAAGTTCTTGAATTTTGAAGTCTGATTATCTTACCATTTGCTCAGAGTTTTTTCACATCTCTGTGACCCTGGCAACAGTCTCTTCTTCATATTTGATTGAGTTATGGGCTATTGCTGGTGACAATCTCATGCTGTATATTTGTTTTTGGTATAGGTGGACAAACCCAGCTTGCTTCAATGCCACCATTTTGGAACTGGATGTCTGTCTACTTTATAACAAGGAAACTTAAGCATTGTATCGTGATTGTATATTGTGTCTGTAAATATATTTTTAAATATATTTTATGGGTCACAAAGATGTTAGTTTTAGAAACTTAACTCTATTTCATTGATTTTGACTTGTTTTAATGAATCTTAGTGAATATTTAGAAAATAAAATTTACTTTATAGCATAAAGAGAAAGCCATATAGTAAAAACAAGGGTAATCATTTCAAAGCAAGATGTGATAGCACTTAAATGTCAGTAATTATCATACTGACAATTATTATAAAATCATAAAAGATTTTATTTATTCTGGAAATATTAATTTCCCTTTTGGTATAATTTCTTTCTTTTTTCTTTTCTTTTGTTTTTTTTTTCTGAGACAGAGTCTCAAGCTGTCACCCTGGGTAGAGTGCTGTGGCATCACAGCTCACAGCAACCTCCAATTCCTGGGCTCAAGCGAGTCTCCTGCCTGTGCCTCCCAAGTAGCCGGGACCACAGGCGCCCGCCACAACGCCCGGCCATTTTTTGGTTGCAGCTATCATTGTTGTTTGGCAGGCCGGGGCTGGATTCGAACCTGCCAGCTCAGGTATATGTGGCTGGCGCCTTAGCCTATTGAGCCACAGGTGCCAAGACCCCTTTTGGTATAATTTCAACATGCAATGTTTGCAAAATGTTCCATAGCTTATAGCCAGGATAGACACTTTAAATTCCATAAGGAATCAAACACACAAAAGTAAAGTAAATAAGTTTTTAAATATACTTTGGGTATATTTCTAAGCAATAGAAAGATATATTCCATTATATTTTTATATTATGGAATAGTTTGGAGAAAAGAAAAAGAAAAGAAACTTTTTTCTATGTCATTAAGTAGAGCAAATTTTATTTTAGGATATAAAAAGTATAAGTTCATTTGATATTAGAAAAAGGGAAGCACGTGGGGGGAGGAGATGAGAAAGAGAGAGAAGGGAGCCAAAAGTAGGGAGAGAGAGAAGGAAAGATGGTGGGGGGAAGAAAAGGAGGGAGAGAATGGCCTGGCATCCCTAAGGAGGAAAGGAAGAATGCCAGCCTCAAATTTTTATTTTAAAAATATAATTTTTTAAAAGTAAATATTTCCAACTTTTTCAAGTTCATTGCATCATACAACACTTACAGAGAACACTCAACTGTTTTAAAAATACTAGTTCAGGAATGCAGGTATGGTGTCCATGATTTCAGCCCAGCATGTTTTTCCAATCTGTATCATAATAAAATGGGCAAACCCAGTTAACATTCCTAAAGTGTGTTCCTGGTAGTAGACATCAGAGGTATTATTTGAAAAGGGGGTGATATATTAAACAATTTTCATTGCTGAAAGGTTTCAATATGTAAATTTCTTTATTGTGAATTTTTTAGCACATGTAACTTTCTATTCTACTAAAATTATTTCATAGTGGAATCTTTACTTTTTGTTGGTAAAAGCAAATTTACTGACACATGCTTTGGAACACTGACCTAGGAAAGCAAGTGAAATCCACTTCCAAAATATTAGCATCATTAGTATTCACCTTTAACTGCAGCTTTCATTGGTAGCATTGCTTTTATAAAGTACAGCTTAGCTAGAGGATTTCTTGCTTTCTTGATTCACATCATCACTTCATCTATTGCTAACAACACAGGCCAGCACTGAGGTGTTGCTGATTTAGAATTGCAGAAACAAACTGATGATTCATTCCTTAGGTAAGTAGAACCTACCAGTACAAACAACTTTATTGAATGCTGTGACTGATTCATGAAATAGTATCCTGAAGGTGAGTGAGAGAGGAAGAAAAAGTCAGTAACTGATGGATGACTAAGGCAAGAGTCTAATTGAAAGAAGAAAATTAGGTCTCCTTTTCCTCCTGGGGAGAGAGAGATCATCTGATTTGTTGCAAGGTTTTGGAAACCATAATGCAAGTATTATCAAGCAAAAGGCAAAGCAGATTATGAAATCTCAGCTTTTGGTTTCCGGTGCAGACTTGGGAACAATATTCAGGGATGAAAATTATATATATGTTTTATAATTTTTAAAAATCATGTTATTTTATCTGTGAATTTCATAAGAAAAATTTCTTTCATGGCCTTTAAGGCTATCAGAAATTTATCACATACTGAGGCTGATTAACTCCCCTAATTCCTTGAAAAAAATTTCTTTCAAGCCATTCCACTTATTGTAAAATATTAGAGCTTTCTAAGAGAATGGAAGAGTGAGGGTATTTTAGTACTTAATGATTAGGCAAATCAGAATTCATGGTGATTATTTCCCTGGATAAAGCATTTAATGTCCAATGACTGAACTTTCTTCATTTGTATGTTGTGACTGGAGAGTAAAGAAAGAAAACAGGGAAATGGTCTGAGGGAATTCACAGCACCACCTCCTGTGGCAGTGCCAAATACAAACATGATGTCACTCTTGCCCTCAAAGAGCTTACAGTAAAATAGATAGAACCAAATGTGACACAAAAGTAAGAATAGCATATATGGAAATGCAGAGAAAAACATAATTCTGTACATGGGAGCTATTGAGGAAGCTTTAGTGGTCATATGTGATACAGGTAGTAAGGAACAGGTATAGTAACAATGGCACATTGAAGACAAAGGTCACTGGATTTGGTGTCTGGGGAGGGCTCACTTCCCAGTTCACAGACAATTGATTTTTTGTTGTATTCTCCACACCACAGGTGGCAAGGGACTGTTCCTGGGCCTCTTTTACAAGGACACTGACGCCATTCATGAGGGCTCAGGACTCATGATCTAGTCACTTCCTAAAGGCTCACCTCTTCATACCATCAACTTGGGGGTTAGGATTTCAACACATGAATTTGAGGGGGACACAATCATTCAGATGAAATCACTAGGTGCTAACCATTTGTCTTTCTCCTGGTCCTGCTAGACAACAAGGGCCTATGATTGGACTTAGGAAATTTTTTCAGGTTTTGCCTTCTACCCTACACTACAGATCTTTAATTTGTTCTAGCTTATTCTATTTGTCTCTACGTGGATTTTCTATTTCTGTTTGGCCCCTTCAGATTGACAATATTCCCTCTAAACTTTCAGTGACTTTTCTTCTCAAAATGCTCTTCCTCTTGAGGGACAGTGCCTGTTCTTTCCCCCTGCCCTGCTTCTGCTTCTAGGCACCTGGGACATGAGGTTTCCATCTCCTGCTTGCCTGGAAGGTGTAATTAGACAAGTGGGCATGAACCTATGCAATAAAAAGATGTCAGGACATGAGAACTGTGTTCAGGGAGAGCTACTGCTTCATTCTCTGTGGAAATAATGGTAGATAAATGGAAGCAGTGTGAAATAAGGCCTGGAAGACAGGAAGGAGCTCTTGCATGAAATCCTTGAATGCTCATTTAGTTAAAAAAGTCAGGCTAGGTTTTGTCGTTGTTCTTGTTGTTGTTGCAAGAAATGGTAGTATATTTAATGTATTTTACCAAAGAAGTAATGTGCTATATGTTTTCCATTATTAAGGTGAATTTGTGGTATTTAGAAAAGTGAATTGGCAAGGGAAGAGGCTCATACAACTTGATCTGCTGTCATGAAATTGGGAAGGCAAGATTGAAGGAAATACGAGAGAACAATTTTAGAAGTAAATTACCAGGATGTTATGGGTGGTTAAAACTCAGGGTGAAGAGGAGGTGGCAATGATGTAAACTTTCAAAAGGTGGTGGGTAACAGCAGTTGTTGAGAGTCAGTGGATGGGAAAGAGAAACAAGGAAGTTCTAAGGAAATGGTTTTATGGTCATGGGAAGTGGTATGGAGTGATAAAACGTAGACTAAATTTAAAATTTGAAAATGGGTTCAAATCCCATCTTGGGCAGAATGTAACTTCCATGAATCTTACTTTCTCAGATAATGTCATTTTGCAGACTTGTTAATAGAATGACTTATATAAAATAGTTGTGAAAGTTCCTGCATGCAGTTGGTGCATTAAAAAATTTAGCTTGAACATAAATCTCTAGGTTGAAATGGGCCTCAACCCTGGTTCAACTGGGTTAGGGTGAAACTATCTATCCTTCCTATAGTTAAATACGTTTCCTAGCTTTTTTACCAAATGGTCATTCTGCTCACACGTGGACTCCCTCTGGAGACAGAGTGGTCCTCACCTTGCCATATACCTCATTTCATCTACAGATATATATATATATATATATATATATTTTTTTTTTTGTATAGACAGAGTCTCATTGTGTGGCGTCACTTAGCTTACAGCAACTTCCATCTCCTGGGCTTAGGGGATTCTCTTGCCTCAGCGTTCTGAGTATCTGGGACCACAGGGGCCCGCAACAATGACCCGCTATTTTTCGTGTTTTGCAGTTCAGCTGAGGCCGGGTTTGAACCTGCCAACTTGGGGCCAGCACCCTACTCGATGAGCCACAGGAGGCAAGCAAAACTTTCTGTCTTTTTGTTTTGTTTTGTTTTTGCGGTTTTTGGCCGGGGCTGGGTTTGAACCTGCCACCTCTGGCATATGGGACAGGCACCCTAATCCTTTGAGCCACAGGCACCACCCTCATCTATAGACATTCTTGAATGCAAACATTTCTTCTGTGTGTGACGTATCTTCTTAAAGTAGTGGTTCTCAAACCTTACTCTGCATGAGACCTGCTTCAGCAGCTTAAGATCCCAGCTCAATTGATTTGTGGATCAGCAAGGAATTTGTGTTTTAAAATCTTTCAAGTGATTCTGATGATGAAATTATTTGACAAAAATTACCCCCAAACTTTTCCTTCATGTCCTACCTTGACATCTAAGAGTTAATAGAATAAACTTACTCTGATTCAAGAAAATTGCTGTGGAGTCTCCAATGACTTTCTTTTCCAAATAGAATATAAAATTACATGGGTAAAAGTGCTTTAGGAAACAAAGAACCTCATAAAAATGATTTTAAACATTATCTTGGGATGAAAGAATATTTTCAAAGAACATAAGTCTATAAATAGCAGTTTTATCATAATACTAACACCTATTGAAGGGTTTCCTATGCCACCTATGTTGCAGACCTTATTCTGTCTAATATTATATTTCTTATTTTCTCAAGACACAATTGAGGCTTAGAAAAGTTATGTGTATTTTCCAGGTACACAAAGTGACACAGTCAAATTTCAAACATCACAGTTTATTGCTTTATTTAAAAACTAAAAAGATTTTTTTTCTTTTGTAGCCAAGACCATCTTCAAGGAACTTCATGAAGTTGGTAACACAAGAGAAATATATCTCCACGTTTAAAAGTAAGATGAATTATTTCTCCTAGTTGTATGTTTTTGGTTAATCATATTTCTGTCTGTTTGCATTGTTATTATGATGATGTTGGCAGGGGTGCATTAAAACAGTAATACTTTCATTCCAAGAAAAAAGTCATTTATATGTTCTTCTGGCAGTATCTTCCTATGACATTAGCCTTTTGGAGGAGTCTTGTGTAATGATGACCCTGCAGTACTGGATCTTGGGAGGCAATGGGAATGGAATGTAAAGAAAGGGAAGAGAAAGGCACTGAAAATTCATTTTGTCTATTTCACAAATTTGCTTGGAGCTGGTTGGCACCAGAGTCTACACAGAAGGTCTACACCAATTAATTCTGAATCTACCAAGACTTGTTTTATATTGCAAAGTTTAGAACCATATAAAAATAATTCTCTCTCTACAATCATGTTTAGTTGCCTGCTTTTTAAGTCTTATACAATATGGTGACAGGAGTTCTCATGTTCTAAGTCTGACATGGTCCTATTATTGTGATTATCATGATAGGGGAGAAAAGGACTGATGTCCTTTGCTTTGGATTCTATCAATTTTGTATACCACCTAAATTTCTTTGAACAAAGTAAAAAGTTTTTGGTGCTCAGATTTTACTGGACATTGAGTACAATCAGATCTTTGGAATGGAATCTGAGCAGAGAGTCTTTTAAAACTCCTGTTTCTGGGGGTATACTAGGACCTTTTGATAACTGTAACTAACTGAGGACTGCAACTTAGCCCCATGTTTGGAATCAAGCACAAAACTGGATCCTGCACCACATTTGTTTATGAAAAAATGAGAAGAAGCACAAGAAACACAAAACTGAGCTGTCTATACCTGTAATAACTAAGAAAATCATAAGCTACTGAGGGTGAAGTGAAAACTTTATGTGAGTCAACATAATAAATTCAGAATATTTATTTGAGGCAAAGGGATTTTTAGGTAGAAATGTGAGTGATTTTCAAAGAAAGAAATGGTGCTCAGAAATTCTTGAAAATCTGAAAAAAAAATTAATTCAAACTTCACTTAGGTAAAATTAACTGTCTACTTTCTTTATAATAATGAATCTGTGTTTACTGTGATTCTGATTTTTAAAAAGTTGCGATTTTATTTCTTATTGCAATTTTGATCAAAGCTTTATTTCTAAACAGAATAATTTCTCAATATAAAATTTATAGATTTTTCTCAAATAACTATGTTGTGGACACTTTTACTGAAATAACAAGATGGTCATTATCTTGGGTTACATTCATGACCAAAGAAAGCTGGAAAATTAAAGGATAAAATGAAAAGCTCCATCATCTGTATGTTTCCTTCAATTCACATTTTGTTTGGCTACTGGGATGTCCTAATCACAACATATTACTTATTTAGCTTTCCTTAAAAAGAGAATATTTCTGATTTGTTAAGTAATCGATTCTTCTGCAAGTGGAAGAAGGTGCTTTAGAATCTTGTTTGAATTTTGGCACTTTTGTTATATCTCACCGAGGTTTGCTTGAATCGAACATAAGTGTGCTAGCTCTTAGTCAACTGTTCATGTTGTAAACAGATCCTAACTATCTCAACATGCCAGTGGTATATCATAATGGCCACTGTAAAGGCATACAGCCTCAAATTACTCTGATTATGGGGAGTGCCAAGGAGTACCTGTGATTAACTCCCACAAAGCCAAGGACCATCTCAACTGCTGAGGAGTGTTTATTGTCATCTCCTCTTTAAGTGGTCTCAACAGGATACCGGAAGACTGAAATTGGAGTTGTTAGACATTCTTTTGCTAAGAATGATTTCTAGTTTGGATGTCATTATGAAAATCTTTTCTTGTGGTTATTCCCACTCTTTTCTTCATGTAAAACTTTAGTTTTGTGATCTACCTTGACTTTGTTTTTAAAGAAAGTTAATTGGTTGAGACCACTTAAAGGCTAGCTTTACATTAGGTTTGATTTCCTAATGGTCAAACTTTATTCCCATTCTTGGCATAGATTCCTTCCTTCCTTCCTTCCATCCTTCCTTCCATTTTCCTTCTTTTCTTTCCTTCATTTCTTTTTTCTTTCCTTTCTGTCCTCTCTCCCTCCAATGGCTAGCCATAATGAGAATATGACTTAGTCAAGAGTTATCTACTGAATGTTTTAAGTCCATGTTATCCACATTTTCCAGTTGTTAGGGTTTGTTTTGAAGGGCATAAATGAGCTAGTTCAGAGTGTTTGAGCTTTTTTCTTTTTTCCAGTACTTTTATCTAGCTTCTAACTTTTAAATCCTTCTGCATCACTTCGCAAGGTTTTTGTAAAGTCATCCCTTTGTGAAATGTACTGCTTTGTTGAATGTCATGGGATTTTTATTGATTTTCAGTTCCTTCATGTTGGGACAAATCCTCAGTTACCTTGAATGATACATGTTTTGCGTTAGCATTCCTTTATTGTTTGCTGTATATGGTCTCTTTGACATTTTTATTTTCTAGTTTTCAAGGTTTTATCTTGGTTTCTTGGTGTAGCTTCCAATATTTTATGTTTCTTTATTTTCCACTGAGGTTAAGTTAAAAGAGTAATAAAATGATTAATGACCGTACCGTTCTTTCTTCCATGAATTCTATTGGGTAGAGTTAACAAAGCTTGTGACAGGCATTTGTGTTTTTCTTTATATGGCTAATTATGTGGATGTTCTCTTCTCTGATAATGTATCTTGGCTCCTGAGCTCTTAGGGAAGTCACATACCTTTTCTACCTATTTCACAAGTTTTCTTTGAATCTTAAATGATACAATGTGTGATAATCTTTTGATAACTGTAAAGTATAAGTCAAAATTAAAGGGTAACTGTTATCTGAAAAAAAAAACACAAAGATGTATATCTGAAGCTAATGCTTTTAAAAACATCAAAGAGCATAATGAAAGTACAGCATTCAGTAGAACCAAGAAAAAGGGAGAAAAAGAAAAAAAGAAGGATAATATATTAAAAGTTAGAAAAATGGAAGTAAAAAGGTGAATAGTATATTGATATGTTGTCCAGGAAATAAGGAGTTTAGAAGTAATTCAGTTGTATAGTCTGTTATGACAAAATTCATCATAAATGATAGAGAAGGAATTTTTATGTTATTTTAATGAGTATTTGCTAACTAGAGACAGAAGAGGGAAGAAGAAAGCTGAAATAGATATAAACAGAGGAATTAGTAACAAATGGATGACACATCTAAACACACAAATCCAGTAAACAAACTTTGGTCTCAGACTAAAGCTTTCTCCTGAACTCTATTTTAATGTGAATGAAGACATATCTATAGCACGTGTTTAGAAATTATTTAGAATTAAGTGTTAATTTCTTATTACTTTTGAGGTGTTACTGTCTATGAAACTGTATTTGTGAAAGCTGATGGATAAAGGGAAAGATATAAGTGTGGATTGTCTCATGTTAACTGTAAAGAGAGTATATTACATGTAGTAGCAAAATACTAACTCTGCAATAAAAAGTTTGGATCTAAAACCTAGCTTTTTCATTTCAACAATGAAGAACATGGACATATGACAGTGTTTCTCAAAGTTTCATGTGTATGTGAATTACATGGAGATCCTGGTAAAAAGTGAATTTTGACTCATGCAGATGTCTGGTGGGGTCTGAGGGTCTCCCAGGTGGTGACTGACGGCACTGCTCTGCCATGGACCACACTTTGATAAGCAAGAGCCCAGAGCCTTTTAATTTGTGTTCTGCAACACATTTCACAAGAACTAGAATTCAAACCCGCTACTCTTCCTATTATGTCCCACACAGTAAGTGTTGACTAGCCATGAAATACCTTCTCTTGAAGCATGGATTTTGATTATCAAAAACAAAGTCAAGGAGCATTCTTCCTCATTATTTATGTTCATTTTTTACATATGCTGAAACTTGATTTAGACACATATAGTGTACATTTTTGAAAATATCCAAGAGTAAAGCAACACATGTGCTAGACCCCAAAATTTACCTTTTTACCCATATACATCTATAGATCATTTATGTAAAAGTTAATTTGATAGAGATTTTCTAGTTGTTTTGTTTCCTTTTTAATTGAAGTAAAATTCACATTATAAGATTTATTATTAAAACCATTTTAAAGTGCACAATTGAGTGGCTTTTAGGACATTCATAAGTCCTAACCATCAGAACCCATCTAACGGTTGCATAACCATTACAACCATCTAATTCCAGAATATTTTTATCACCCTAAAGGAAGCCTTGTGATTTTCATCTACTCTTTAAGTGGTCTTAACGGGACACCGTATGACTGAAAATGAAGTTGTTAGACATTCTTTTGCAAAGAATGATTTCTAGTTTTGATGTCATTGTGATACCAAAGCCATCACTAAGCCATCACTCCTCATGCCCTCTTCCTTCAGGCTCTGGGGACCATTAATCTGTTTTTTTTGTCTCTGTGGACTTGTCAGTTCTAGACATTTCATTCAAATGAGGTTAAATAATACGTGGCCTTTTGTGTCTGACTTCTTTCATTTGATGCGCTAGTTTTAAGGTTTATACATATTGTGCATCTATCATTACTTCTTTTTTTACATTTGAATAATATTTCATTTTGTTGAGAACCACACTTTGTATCTAGTCATCAGATGAAGAACATATGAGTTGCTTCACTTTTCAACCATTATAAACAACGCTTCTAGAACAGTTGTGTGAAAGTATTCATGTGAATATATATTTTTATTATTTTGGATATATTCTTAGAGGCAAAATTTATGGTTCATATGGTAATTCTGTATTTAAATTTGTAAGAAATCACCAAACTGGTTTCTACAGCAGTGTTCCATTTTAAATTCCAACCAACAGTGTATTCGAGTTTCCTCAGCACTTGTTATTTTCTTCTTATTTTTGTTTTGATTGATTTTTTAAAACAGTCACCCCAATGGATACGTATCTCATTGCGGTATTAATGTGCATTTTCCTAATGAAAAAGTGTTGAATATCCTTTCATATTGTTGTTGGCAATTGCATATCTTCTTTGGAGAAATGTATATTTAAGTCCTTTGCCCATTTTTTAATCAGATTGTTTGCCTTGTCATTTTGGGTTGGGAAGAAATATTGATATATTCTGGATAATGACTTTTATCAGATATATGAGTTGCAAATATGTTTCTTCTTTCTGTGGGTCAGTTGTTTTATATTCTTGCTTATGTCATTTGATGAACAAAAGTTTTTAATTTTGATGAAATCTAATTTATCAATTTTTTTTCTTTTGTTGCTTATGCTTTAAGCATTGTGCTTAAGAATCCAATGCCAAAATCCAGTGTAATGGAGATTTATTTGTATGTTTTCTTCCAAGAATTTTATAAGCATAGATCTTGCATTTAGACTTTTGATCCTTTAGAATTAATTCATGTATATGGTATGTAGCAAGAGTCAAACTTTAATCTTTTACACATATTTAGTTGTCCACGCATCATTTGTTGAAATGACTATTATTTCACCACTGAATGATCTTAAATCCTTTTGATAATGAATTGACAACAGATATATGAATGTAATTCTAGACTCATAATTATGTCCCATTGATCTATATTCTATGCCAGGACCACGTTGTTTTGATTACTTTTACTTTGCATTAAGGTTTGAAATTGGCAATTGTGTGTCCTTCCTCTTCTTCTTTTTCCAGATTGCGTTGGCTCTTTGGGGTCTCTCTTATTTCCATATGAATTTTGGATCAGTTTCTCCATTTTTTCAAAAATTGTCTTTGGAATTTTGATAGGGATTGCATCTAACCTGTGTAGAATTTCTGTCTTGACAATATTACATCTTCTAATCCATGAACATGAGATGATTTTCTATTTATTTATGTCTTTAACTTTTTTAGCAGTATGTTGTAGTTTTCAGTGTAAAATCTTGCACATTCTAGGTTACATTTATTATTATTTTACTCTTGTCAATGCTATTATAAGTAAAATAACTTTTTGTTGTTTTGGGGGGGGTTACTTATTGCTAACTTATCAGGATAAAATTGATCTTTCTATATTGATTTTGTATCATGATATTTTGCTGAATTCATTCATTAGCTGTAATAGTTTTTTATGAGTTCTTCATGTAAAAATGATCTTTTTTGCAAATAGAAATAGTTTTAGTTTTTCTTTTACAACATGGAAATGTAATTCTTTTTTTTCCCCTTGATTAATTTTTCTGTCTAGCCTGTCTAGTACAATGTTGAGTAGAAGGGACAAGAAAGGATATTGTTATTTTGCTCCTGATCATTGGAGGAAAGTGTTCAGTCTTTTACCATTAACTATGATGTTTGCTGTAGGTTTTTCATAGTTCCTCTTTATCATGTTGAGGAAGTCGTTTTCCCTTCATAGCTTTCTGAGTGTCTTTTATCATGAAGGAGTGCTGCATTTTGTCAAACACTTCTTTTGTATGTGTCAATTGAAATAATCACTTTTTAAAAATTTGTTCTAAATGTCCTTTGGCTTGCATTCATGTAATAAATATCACTTGATCAATAATAATCCTTTTGATATGTTGCTGGATTTGGTTTGCTATCATATTGCTGAAGATATTTGCATTTACATTCAGAAAGGATATTGGTCTATAATTTCTTTTCTTGTGATATCTTTGGCTTTATCTCACAGAATGAAGTGGGAAGTTTTCTCTCCTATTCTATATATTTTTTTTTTGGAAGCATTTTAAAAGGATTGTTTTTTTTTCTTTAAATGTTTTGGGACATTTACCAATAGATCTGTCTAGTCCTGATTCTTTTTGTTGGAAGGGATTTGGTTCTTGATTTAATCTTGTCACTTTTTATGTTTATTCAGATTTCTGTTTCTTCTTGAGCCATCCCAGTAGTTTGTTTCAAGGAATATGCCCATTTCATCTAAATTTTAGATAATTAGAATTGAATTATCTAATTCATTCTTGTACAATTGTTTATAGGGTTCTCTTATAGTCCTTTTATTTGTAAGGTCAGTATTAGTGCTCTTACCTTCATTTTTTATTTTATATTTTAAATCTTCCCTTTTATGCCCCATTGTCAATCGAACTAAACATTTTTCAATTACATTTATGTTTTTACAGAATCAATACTTGTTATTACTGACTTTTCTGTTATTTTTTTATTTTCTATTTCATGTATTCTGACTCTATTTTTTTTAACCTTCCCCCTTTTTGCTTAGAGTTTAGTTTGCAATTCTTTTTAAAGTTCTATAAGGTAAAAGGTAAGGCTTTAAATTTTTTATGTTTTTTTCTTTTTACTACAAATGTTTACTGCTACAAATTTCCCTTTATTGCTTCTTTTACTGCATCCCATAAGTTTTGGTATGTTGTGTTTCTATATCTATTCATTACCTATTATCTATTCAGTGTTTTTAAACTTACTTTTGATTTCTTCTTTGACTCATCCATTGTTCTAGATTATGTTTAATTTTCACATATTTATTATTTTTTTTCAGATTTCTATTTGTTATTGATTTCTAATATTGTCCTATTGGAAAATATTAAACATGATTTCAGTTGTTTTAAATTTATTAAGACACCTATTTTTTGGCCTGACATATGTTCTTTATTAGAGAATGTTCCAACTGCATTTGAAAAGATAGTATAATCATCTGTTGTTAGAAGGAATCTTTTATAGATGTTTAATCAGTTTATAGTGTTCAAATTGTTTATTTCCCTGTTTTATCTACTTATCTATTATCTGTTTATTGTCTATTCATTATTGAAAAAGGAGTATATAAGTCTGTTTTTCTTATTGTTGAATTCTCTATTACTCCCTTCAATTTTATCCTTTTTTGCTTCATGTAAGTTGGGGTCCTGTTCTTAGGTGCATATATGTTTATAATTGTCGTGTCTTCTTGATAAATTGATCAGTTCATTGTTATATAATGTCTTTTATTATCTCATAACAATTTTTTGCCCTATAGCCTCTTTCTGTTGTATAATTTAGGCAATCCAGCTTTCCTTTTGCATTGATTGCATGGAATTTGTTTTTTCATTTCTTTTTTTTTTACTTTCAATATATTTGTGTCTTTGCAACTAAATCGAGCCTTTAGTAGACAGTATATGGTTGAATAATTTTTTAAAAATTATTATACCTCTACCTTTTATCTGCCTTTTAATTGAACAGTTTAATCCACTTACATTTGAAGTACTTTCTAACAAGGAAGAAATATATCTATCACTTTGCAATTTATTTTTTATATGTCCTATCTGTTTGGGTTTTTGTTTTTGTTGTTCCTTACCTACTCCAACACTATTTTTTTTTTGGTTAAATGATTTGCTTCTCTTTTTCTATTGTCCACTTTAGTTTCCTTTTTGTTTCTTGACTATTTTCCTTTAGTTATCTCCTTAATGATTGCCCTGTGGATTATAAGTAGTATATTGATTTATAAAATTATAGTTCAAATTAATATCTAGTTGAATTTATGTTCAATAGAATGCATCTTTGCTTCTACATAGTTCCTCCTCCTTTTTGGTTTATTATTATAAATTCTTTCTTTGTACATTGTTGTCCATCAACACACATTTGTAATAAAAGGGAATGACAAGCCAAAAATGCCTTTTTTTTTTTTTGTCAGTTTATTTGCTCCTCATAAGAAGAAACAGGATTTTGATTTTGGAGTTCCCTATTTTTCTACTTTTGCTAACATCACTGCATGTATATAGTCATTTAATTTTGTCAATAATAGCTATTGTTTGAGGTTATACAAATAATAGTACATGTTCCTCTTCTCCCTCATCATGTGTCAACTGCTGGGTCTTGATTCTTGAGAAAGGCTCCACATAGGACAAACAAGCTCCACTGGGAACTGATTGCTAGATCTATTCCTCTGTGTTAACCCTTCTCCTTGTGCTGTAGCAGTGTTCAATCAAATTTAGCTCACAAGCTGGAATTTAGATCAGCTTTACCCCTAGCAGTTCTCATGATGGTAAGTTCTTATAATATTTTAAAACTATATCCATATTTGTGACTGATCTTACAAACTTGCCAAAATTACTGATATATATTTGTTTTTCATAGAATATTTGCAAGTCATGAATATTATTTTATGCTCTTTCTTGAAAATTTTAACTATTTTGCTAAAAGATTAACTATACTTTCTTTGAAAATGGCAAGAAAATAGCAAGAATCTTTTTTTTTATAATTTTATTGAATCATAATTCTGTACATTGGTGCAATCATAGGGCACGATTCATATACATTCAGAAATGTTTTTTTTTCAAGTGTTTTTTTTTTTAATAATTTTATTGAATCATAATTATGTACATTGGTGCAATCACAGGGCACGATTCATATACATTCAGAAATATTTTGATCATACTGTTACAGATATCCTTCATGGCATTTCCTTGATCACTATATA
>CAUYON010075428.1:0-10287 GCA_963573935.1 Arctocebus calabarensis | reverse complement strand
TCCCAAGTAGCGGGGACTACAGGCTCCCCCCACAACACGGGCTCTTACTTTGTTGTAGTTGTCATTGTTGTTTAGCAGCAGAAAGGCAGAAAGGCCTAGGTTCAAACCTACCAGCCCTGGTGCTATGTGGCCATTCGTGCTGCGTTACAAATGTCGAGCCTCCCTCACATATTTAAAAAGAGGAAACTGAGGCTAAGAGAGTTAAGTATTAAAAACTTTGGTGAGATAGGGTGCAGTGGCACATGCCTGTAATTCTAGCACTCTGACCGGCCAAGGCAGATGGATTGCTTGAGCTCAGGAGTGTGAGACCAGCCTGAGCAAGAGTGAGACCCCATCTCTATGAAAAATAGAAAAACCAGCCCCCTATTGTGGTGGGTGCCTGTAGTCCCAGCTACTTGGGAGGCTGAGGCAAGAGGATCACTTGGGCCCAAGAGTTTGAGGTTTCTGTGAGCTGTGATGCCACAGCACTCTACCAGGGGTGACAAAGTGAGACTCTTGTCTCAAAAAAAAAAAAAAAAAACTCATCAGAAGTTTCATGGGCCAGTTAGTGGCCAGCAAGAAAGTGGCAGGAACTATCAGAGAGTAAGTTTGAGACTTACACTTAAGCCACAGAAGGAGAAATGGACAAGGACAGATGCCCCCATCACAGAGCCCAACAGGCAATAGCTAGAGATGAAGGAAGGGATCTAGAGGGGAAAGTTCCAAGAAGGAGAAGTGGTCACTGGTGTGAAACCCCAGGGAGTGGTCCGGGGGCCCCTGGATTGCTCCCAGGGCAGTGTCAGCAGGAGGATGGGGCTGGGCGCACGGTGCAGTTGGTCTGGGAGTGAGCAGGGAAGAGACTGTAGGAGCCCAGGAAGAAACTTGGCCAAGGAAGGAGAGAAAGTTGGGCTGCCGGGTGTGGGACTTTTTTAGCACAGCAAACAATTGACTTTATTTCTAAATGTGAGGCAATTTGGGGAAGTGGGATGCTAGAAAGGAAGAGGATGGGGGGACCTTGGAAGATGGGTCGAGTCCGTGCAGAGACAAGAGTGAACAGCATCCAGGGGGCAGGGTGGGGAGCCGGAAGGACTCTGCACCCTCCGAGCCTGGAGTGGAGGTGTGACTGCAGACGGAAGTGAGTGGCCACAGGCTGGGGTGTGCAGGGAGCCCCTGCCTCTGGGTCCAAGGAAAGCCATGAATGAGCCCTGGGAGAGTCACTAAGAGAAAAGGGAGGGGGGGATAAGATCAAGAGGGGACAAATCGTGAGGGGGAGGGAATTGCAGACTTAAAAAACAGAACTGCACCTGTTGCCCGGGGTAGCCTGGGACCCACCCTAGTCCTGCGTGCGAAGCAGGCTCCCAGGGTCGCCCCACTGTCAGCCATGTGGCTTCAGCACTCTCTCTTCCTCATGCGCTCGGCCTGTGTAGAGAGGAGAGGAAATATTCCCCAGGAAAGAGACAGGGTGTCCTAACTGAAAAGAGAATGACACTTAGCCTGAGTGGGAATAAACAAGCTAAATTTACCTGGTGAAGTCTGGACCCCATTCCCAACCAGCGACATGAGAACCTGGTGCTGACCACATCTGCCATTGACACAGACGATGGTGTGGGAGAGACAGTCAAGACGAGAGCACGTGAAAACAGCAATCCTCATCCTTCTGAGGATCCCTAAAAAGTGACTAATGGATCCCACCCCAGATGTTCTGATTTAACTGGGCTAGGCTACGAGAAGCGTATCTGCATTTTTAAAAGCTTTCCGCTATTGAGAATCACATGGCAAAACTTCCCCAAAGTGTTTTTATTCCTTTCTCTAGAATGAGAAAACAAAATGGAAACTGATTGTCTCCTGGAGGTCCTAAACAAAAAAGTCTTTGTTAGTCCTTTTTTTTCTGTTTCTTTCTACCATTCTGCAGAAGCTATCTGTCAGTCCTTTCTTGGGCATATCCAGAGGTTTGTGACTTTCTATCTAGTCTGCTCTGGTTGGTCAGAGAAATATAGACTCGCAAGTCTCCTGAATTAACTGATGTAACTCCTTGAACTCCTCTCCACATGATTCCAATGTGTTCTCTTTACCTAATCCCATCACAGCCATTTCCCAGCTACGGCGTGCCTGGTGCCCATCTGCTCCCTCTATGGGGCTGCTGTCACCACGGTGGAAGGTGTAGGAAGCATCAAAACCAGGATTCATCCAGTGCAGGTAGGAGGGGAGGAGTCTGGACCGGTGTTGGCAGCCCCGTGGTCTAATGCACCCCAGTTGGGTCACCAACTTTGAACTCCTTTGTGCTTTTCAGTTCCCAGTTTGGTGCTTCATCGCTAGGGATAAGTTCAGAGATCTTTTCAAGACTCTTTCATTGATTTTAATATATCTTAACCCCAAGAGACCTTTTCAGCCCCATCCTTGCCCTGAACTAAAATAAGAACCATCCAGACTAACAAGAGAAGAAAATGAAATAGAAGATCCCAAGTTTATAGAAGATACTAGTGGTCTACCCCACTTCAAAATTACTTAACCCTGATGGAGAGGCCAGTGATGTGTACAAATACTCCCCCAAATGCTTTCCAAAGGTCTGCAAAGGTCTGTATGCTACACTACAAAGCACAAGTCAAATAACAGTGCTTGCTCAAGTTGAGAGGACTTTTTTAAAAAAATGACAATGTTATTTTTATGTTCCTAAAATAGGAACTTACTGCAGGGGTCAAGTTTTAAAGGCAGTGTAGAGAAAGAAAATTATAGACAGCTATAGTTTCCCTTTAGACCCCATACTTTGGAAAGCTGTCATTGAAATATAGAAGCCAAGAGCTTTCTCTGACGGTTTGTTACCTTTGAAAGGCACGGGTTGATACAGGTTGGTATTAATTAATTCACTTTACTCTTTAGATCCTGGTTTCAGTATGAAATAGAAAGTGTAATTTAGAGGAAAAAGTAAAATGCTCTGGCATCACACTCGTGGAAGTTTACTGCAACTCATTAATTGCATGACCATGATGTGGATTTTTTGACTCTTCATCATATTTAAAATTAGGATGATAATGGTATGTACAGGATATTTATGAGAGTAAATGAATAGTGTGAATAATGGGTGTCCACCAGCCACAGATTTAACAACTTCCTGTTCTCATTAAGGTCTCACCCTACACTTGGCTCATCACCTTCAGAGGTGTGGGAGCACTGCAGGCTGCATTTGTCAAGTTTCTTTCTTTCAAATCTGATAATGCAGGTCCTTTCTGTGTCTAGACGAGCCCTGGCGCAGGCTTGTACTAGCTTGGGAAAACTGATTGTTAAATTTTCAGGAATTTGGCAAGCCAGTCTTTCAACACAGCCATTATTAAAAATTTAACTCTACCAATTTACAATTCAATAAATTTTAAAATAATCCCAGCCATGGTGGGAGTATTTACACTAGGAAAATTGGCAGAAGACACAAATCAGGGCTCTTTTTTTCTCCCAGAGAGCCAGTTGTTAAACCATCCTCCAGCAAGTGCTTTTTGTAGCCAGGTTTATATGCCACGTCTGAAATGACTTGCTATCTACCAATAAATCCAACATAGCCGTATCTTCCTCTGGCATGTGACCAATGTCTGTCATTTCAGTTGAGCCATACATAAAGTATTTGGCTTTTGTCTTAGGAGCCAAAGTGTTTGAGAAAAATATTTATTTTAAAACATTTGAATTGGGCGGTGGCTGGAGCTCAGTGAGTAGGGCGCTGGCCCCATACACCAAGGGTGGTGGGTTTGAACCCAGCCCCGGCCAAACTGCAACAAAAAAAAAATAGCCGGGCATTGTGGCAGATGCCAGTAGTCCCAGCTACTCAGGAGACTGAGGCAAGAAAATCGCCTAAGCCCAAGAGCTGGAGGTTGCTGTGAGCTGTGATACCATAGCACTCTATCGAGGGTGACAAAGTGAGACTTTGTCTTTTAAAAAAAATTTTGAATCAGGGAACTGGCCTGTGCTCTGGAAGCAGTTGTTTATTGAGGAACTCTGAGTCTGGTCATAAGGTTTCTGTCCACGGTCTTCTTTGCCAAGAGCAAGTCAGAAAACATTCTGGTGAAAATGATGAGCCAACCTGGGACAGGTTATTCCTTGAACATCAAGAGAAGCCACTGTGGGAGAAGTTGACTCTTTTGCATTATAATCCAACTGTGAGAAAAAGAGCCCTCTTCATGGAATAGAAATAAATATGCTCCCTTTAAACAATAGATTGAAAATGAATTTGATTTATAAATGAGAAGGCTCAGGACAGGGATACTGATTCAAAAATCCTGCAGGATTGGCTGGGCGACCTAGCACTCTGAGAAGCTGCGACAGGTGGATTGCGTGAGCTCAGGAGTTGGAGACCAGCCTAAGCAATATCAATACCCTGTCTCTACTAAAGATAGAAAAACTGAGACAAGAGGAGCTCTTGAATCCAAGAGTTTGAGGTTGCTGTGAGCTATGGTGATGCCGCAGCACTCTACTTAGGGCGACAGAGTGAGACTCTGTCTAAAAAAACAAAAAAGAAAAGAAGAAATTCTGCAATGTGGAACAAAAGAAGAGGAAGTGGCACAGAATCCCTGCCTCTTGTGATCTGAAGGCCACTGAAGGAAAACAAGGCAGAGCAAGAAAGCTCTTCATATTAGGACAGATGTCATTGCATCACATTTATTTACCTTTCTGGATATTTTTAAAGCCTTTAATAAAAAATTTTAAACTGCCTAAAAAAGAAAAAAAAACCTTCAACCGCATTCAGGCATCCTGTGACAGGATGACACCTTAGAGTCACCTTAGGACTGACACCACAGAGGGACTCAGAGTCGTGTGCCCCTTCTGTTCCTCCATGGAATTCGGTCCTTGTACAGAGTAGACAGAGTCAACTGTCATTTCCCATTCCCTTTTTTATTGGGATGTTTGTTTTGTTGTGGTATTTAAGTACATAAAGTTTTATGTGTATAAATTAAACGTGTGACTAGCACAGCAAAAGTAAACAGCACTTCACAATTTTCAAAGCCCTCATATAGACTGTGTCATTTAATCTATCAAAAATTCTGTAATATAGTTGGGGAAGGGGTGAAAATGACTCACCAGAGAATATGTTCAATGATTTAACATTCATTCATTTATCCTCATGACTATCCTGTAAAACAAATACATTTATCATCCAGGTTTTAATGACCAAAAAAAGTCAAGATGTCATCCAAGGTCAATCAATGAATTGCATTAAGGACCAAAACTTGGCTCAGCGCCTGTGGCTCAACGGACTAAGGCACCAGCCACGTACACCTGAGCTGGCGGGTTCGAATCCAGCCTGGGCCCACCAAACAACAATGACGGCTGCAACCAAAAAATGGCCGGGCATTGTGGGGCACCTATAGTCCCAGCTACTTGGGAGGCAGAGGCAGGAGACTCGCTTGAGCCCAGGAATTGGAGGTTGCTGTGAGCTGTGATTCCATGGCGCTCTGTCCAGGGTGACAGCTTGAGGCTCTGTCTCAAAAACAAACCAAAAAAAGGACCAAAACTCACAAGCTGGTGACTCCAGAGCATTTGACTCTAAACTATACTCCCTATTTCACAGAATCTGTAGAGTGAAGTGATTTAATTAGCGTCTGCCAGGAGGCTTTTCTTGGGAGCAAAAGTAAAATGCATATGATTTTACGAAATAAAAGCGTTTTCCTTCCAGGGGACATATTTTACTGTGAAGTTATTTCTGGAAAGCAGCATGGTTCACCGGTGCTCTTGTCTTCCAGGAAAGACTTGCCAAGTGCCACGGCACGCAGTGTGGGTTCTGCAGCCCCGGGATGGTCATGTCCATCTACACGCTGCTGAGGAACCACCCTGAGCCGACCCCTGAGCAGATAACAGAAGCGCTTGGGGGTGAGTGTCCTTGGCCTTCTGCAGGTAGAGCCCAAGGCAGAAAGTGTTGTGGTAACTAGGACAGCAGTGCCAGCGCATGGATAGAAGCTGTGGCGTGGTTTGGGGGTTCCAGGCCCCTGGCCAGCAGGTAGGCCTCCTTAGTACCTCTCTGGACTCCAGTCCTTTCCAGGGAGGGCTGTTTTTGTTTTGGCAGCAGCGATGCCAGGAATTGGAGTAATATTGGTTCCATTGCAAGACTTTTTCCCTCAGTGGGGCCCTTCCTCACTCTGCACAGACATCGAAATGGGCTGTTCCCAACACTGTTAATATTAACTCAACTGTTAATATAATCTTTTCCAAATGCAGAAATTTCAGTAGGATGGAAGAATGAGATTTTGCTGTTTGTTTTCTTAGTCTGATAGACTCATTCATTAACTTTAGTTACCAAAATTAATTTTGCAAAGAGAAAAGACTCTCAGTTTATATTTTTATGTTGGTTGGGTTCATGATACGTAATAAGATAGAGGAGATGTAGACAAAAATTAGTTTTCACAAATGAGTTCAGTGAGCAATTCAATCTCATAGTTTACAATCAAAAACAAAAAAAGATGTTAACAAATGTTGTAACAAATGTATCTAGTTTCAAACTAACTCATTATTAATCCTTAGAAGAAAGCTGCTCTGAATGATATAGGAAAACTCTTTGTCCCTTTCAAGAGAGAGACCTAGACAGAAACTCAGAATAAAACTAAGTAAAAGCATAAATGTTATGTAGCTAATATATAAATATTCTCTAATATTTTCCCTTATCATTCAACAACTTGTTCACTCAAAACTCTTTGGTTTCTCATCAAGTGCTGCTAAAACTCGGGCCTATAGTTCCAATTATAACTTTAATCAAACCTGAATGGATGTGAATAATGAATAATCTTTATTCAGTAATGTAACCCACACTAATAAGGTAGAGCTCTAAAAAGCAGAAACCTTAGGATCTGCTGTTTGCTTGTTTGTTTATTGGAATACATACAGACAATCTCACAGAGACTGTTTCCAAATTCTATCCTGTAATTCATATAACAAATATCAAGAGGTAGTATCGTCAAGTTTGTCTAAATGCATGAAGTAGATAACCTCATTCTGGGTATAAATAACTTGAAAAGTGTATTTTGGCACCCAACCCATTTACTTGTGCTCTTTCTAGAATTATAAATGTTAGCCACACTGACAACCTTCATGTTTGTATTTTGAGAAAAACAATAACATCCATAATACAAAGTTCAAAGAAATAGAACTAGCATAAGCATGTAACTTCTTAGATACTAACTGTTACCAAACATTGCTTCATTTAATTTAGTTTTTTTTCCTTCAAGACTAAGGGAATACAATAAAAAATTTTCTTAGAAAGAAGCATTTCTGTAATGGGTACAGTTAGCTTTCCTGTGGTGGGCCTTTAGTAGGGCGTATAGACTTAGTACTGAATATGTAGTCAAGAAAGAAAACAAAATAAAAATCCCTGACGCTGGCTCACACTGGCCATGAACGTTTGCTTACAATTTCATTGCCTCTTAAATTCTTTTATTTCACAGCATTCTAGATCCCAAAGTTCCTTCTTCCATTCTAAAGAAGAATTCCTAATCATACCCTACTGTATTTTTTCCTCTTAGTAAAAAGAAAAGACAGATTATGGTGTTGGCAGCCCTTCTTGTACGTGTAGTTTCTTCCTAAATCATTCTTATGCAAATTTAAAAAAAAGAAAAAGAGTATACCTGATACTGAAGTGGCCGTGTGACTCACTGGTACCAAGTTTCTCTAAGCTTTACTTGTAGGTGTTTAAATTCTCAAATCCTCACATAGACATCGTCCTGAAAGTTTTAAACTGCGATTGAATCAATTTTACATCAACTTGTTACTATGAAAATAACATATTCCTATGAAGAAAAATGTCCAAAAAATTAAAAGACAGGAAAAACTCGTTCATAATTTTGCCACGAAGACACAACCACAGAATACTTTTGTGTTCTTTCAGGCTCTTCTGTGCCTAGGTTTTGTTTGCTTACTTGTGACTATTATATATATAATTTTAAATTGTATGAACAATTTTGATGGCATAACATGAAAATTTTCCCAAGTGGTTAAGACCTTTTCATGAATATAATTTATACTGGCTTCAAAATTTGAATATAATTTTTTAATTTTATTTATTTACTTTTTATGAAAAGAATCTCACTCTGTTACTCTGGGTAGAGTGCTGAGTGCTCACAGTAACCTCAAATTCTTGGGCTTGGGCATTCCTCTTGCCTCAGCCTCCCCAGTAGCTGGGATTACAGGTGCCGCCACAACATCAGGCTTATTTTTCTATTTTTAGTAGAGGTGGGGTCTCACTCTTGCTCAGGCTGGTCTTGAACTCCTGAGCTCAAGCAATCCACCCACTAGGCCTCCCAGTACTAGGATTATAGGTGTGAGCCACCTCACCCAGCCTGAATATACTTTTTTAAAAGACAGTGATTTCCCTCACACTTTCTACCATACTTTGCAATTGTTGTCTGATTAAAACAATACCAGGTAGTAATTGAACAGAGTGTGCTGTGCTGGTGGGGCTCAAGAGCAGGATTGTATGAGAAAGGCATGATGATGGCCACACTGAGAATTCCTGAGTGTGGCACGTACTTAGTTTAGGATCAGATTAGAAAATAAGGAAAGAAGAAGAAGAAGAAAACCTTTCTTTCAGGAAGAAAATGTAATCGCCAGGTCTATTCTTCACTTGACGTTAGCCAAAATGCCCAGAAGCAATGCAGGGTCTGTTCTTCACGAACATCTCCAAGGGGAACACGTGTTCCAAAGAACTATCTTAGTGGTTTTAAGGAAGAAAGAATGTAATGAGCAACACAGTTAGTCACTCCACTGAAAACCAGAAGCACAGATACACAACATATGCCTGTGTCATTCCCTAAAACGTGGTCCCTTCTCAATCAGGTAATTTGTGCCGCTGCACTGGATACCGACCCATTGTAGAAAGCGGAAAAACTTTCTGTGTGGTAAGTTTTGAAAGAATATTCATTCTATTGATTTAAAATACTAATGAGCCTTTGTATAAAACAATCCTCATGCTCAATAATCTCTAAAATGTTGACCATGTTTCAATGGTTTCTAACCATTGAAAGTTGTTAAAAGCCACTCTTAGTATTTTTTTTATAAAATCTTGTTGCAGAAAGACAAGGGCCCAATGGAAAGAATCACCCAAACACCGAGATATGAAGGAAGGGGTTTATTTCAGCCTGCAGAGCCCCGGTGCACTAGAGTCCAAAATGCCTGAGCTCCCCGATCAGCTCTGTCCTTGTCCTTTTATGGGACTCATGAGTAGACAGACAAAGGAATTATCATATTGCCTTTCATTGGAGATTTTAAAATGTGCATGTGGGAAGGTGGATTTACAGAAGGGGAAGCAAGTATTAGTTTAAAGGCCCTAGGAAGCTAAGTTTCCACAAATTCTTAAGAGCTGAGTCACCATGGGGAGGACTTTGCAGGAGGTCCTTGTGCTTCTGTGAGAAACCTTTTGTTCCTTCAGACCATACATTTCAGGGTATCCTCTCTCACTCTTAGTATCTATCTTTTTTTTGTTTTTCGTTTTTGTTTTTTGAGACAGAGTGTCGCTTTGTCACCCTCGGTAGAGTGCTGTGGCATCACAGCTCACAGCAACCTCCAACTCTTGGGTCTAGGCCATTCTTTAGCCTCAGCCTCCTGAGTAGCTGGGACTACAGGTGCTTGCCACAACTCTCAGCTATTTTTTTTTTAAGAGACAGAGTCTCATTTTGTAGCCCTCAGTAAAGTGCAATAGCATCATAGCTCACAGCAACCTCCAACTCTTGGGTTTAGGTGATTCTCTTGCCTCAGCCTCCCAAGTAGCTGGGACTACAGGTGCCTGCCACAATGCCTGGCTATTTTTTGTTGCAGTTGTCACTGCTGTTTTAGCTGGCTGGGCCTGGTTTCAAACCCATCACCCTCAGTATATGGGGCCAGCGACCTACCCACTAAGGAACAGGCACCACCCCAGTATCTATCTTGTTTATAGCCCTAAATTTTGCACTTTCCCAAATAGTATAGGATAAGGTCCCTGAATTCAAGAAATGCATACTCCACAGAAGAAAATAAAACACAGAGACAATGAAAATATAATTGAAAAGCAACATGTTGAAAGCTCAATGTATCCCATATACCATGCACAGAAATCCCAAAGGAGCGTGGATTCAAGAGAGTTAAATGAATGGGAAGGAAAGGAACACAGGAGACTTAATGGAGAAAAGGAATTTAGAGCTTGGTCCTAAAGTAAGTGATAGAAGTGAATGACTTCAAAAAGACAGTAGAAAATTTCAAATAAGAAAATGGCAGGGCAGTGCCTGTGGCTCAGTGGGTAGGGCACCGGCCCCATATACCAAGGGTGGTGGGTTCGAACCTGCCCCCCAGCCAAACTGCAACAAAAAAATA
>CAUYON010075423.1:0-34411 GCA_963573935.1 Arctocebus calabarensis | reverse complement strand
GTTGCATCTTAGAAAGGTACAGGTGAAACTTACTAAATGCAGAATACAAATGTCTTCATTGCATAACTAAGAAAATGCCATGAAGGGTATGTTAAACAGTTTGATGAAAACATTTCAGATTGTATATGAAACCAGCACATTGTACCCCTTGATTGCACTAATGTATGCAGCTATGATTTAATAAAAAAAAAAAAAAGAAAAGAAAAGAAAAAGAAATACAAAGGATGTAACCAAAAAAATTTAAAAAAAAAGAAAGAAAGAAAATTCCAGTCTTCCACTCAGCCTTAGGAAGTGAAATCTCCATTTCTTTGGCCAATCTTTCCCATTGTTAGATTCTACTGTCCACATATGTCCCTTGATAAGCCCCACCCTGGTATAGATGTCCTAGCCCAAAAGGCCAAACTCCCTAACACCAAGAGTTCATTGGATAAGCCACACTTTGAGTTTTGATGGTAGACAGTCAAACTCTGGTAGAATGTGGTAGAACCACAATTTGAATTCTGGCAATTGAAAGCCAGAGTCTCTGCACTTCCTTGCTGCACATGGCATGTAGTGACTGCCATCTCTACAACACGCATTAAATTACATCAACATTTTTCAATTCACAGGTATCTGAGTCTATTATTAATACAAATAAAATATAGTGAAAATCTTTTACTATTCTAGCACAGGAAATGTGACTTTTAAATAAGATAAAATTTGTGCATTTTGTAGTTAAAACCATATTAATAAGTGTTAATTAATGCTTGATATTGACTAGGGAAAAATGGGGGGGCTATCTATATCTTCCACAAAAGCAACAACAAAAAATGACCATACAATTCAGACTCTTGTGTCTCATACAGTTTTATATTGCAAATTTAACAATATTTAAACATAATCTAATACAATGATTATTATTAACCTTTAAAAATGCACATAATCAGTAACTTTTCCAGCTCCGAATACATAACAACAATGAATTCTTTTCACATCCTATGTAACTCCATGGGGATTCCATGGGGAAAGTTCCCATATATGGTAATTTCTCCATGGGTTCCCCACAGTTTATACAGGATATGAATCTGGTCGACAGTGACAATGAGAACAACAACAAACCACTAAAAACTCACGTGTAATTTTTGCTGAACAAACTAGAAGGTAACAATTAGAGACCAATGAAGTGAAAATAAGAAATCTGAAAACTTAAAAATAACCAGGGGTATTTTTATTCCACTTCTGTATAAGCAGAAGTATATAAATACCTGAAAAAAAATTCCTATCTTATTTAGCTGAAAATATTATAAAAATTATACTGTTAACTATTAATAGTCAAGAAACTCAAAAGGAGATTTCACAATGTATGTTGTCAGAAGGAAAGAAAGGATAATATGTAAGATGAGTCAAAAATGTTGAAACGAGCTTTAGCTTTCCAAGCTCCTAAACAACTGTATCCCAATATAAGTCCCTGTAATCCATAATTATTCTTCCATATTTGTGACTTTAGCAGTCTGTTGTATTCCACTTATCTAATATCATATAATAACATTTTTCTTTTATGTTCAATGCTCTAAGGGCAGGCTTACAGGTGTGTTTTTGTGGACACACCTAGGTATTTCTATTTTTGCTTTAAGTAAGATGAAAGCATCTAAAATCTATATAGCTAAATCTAACAGCCATATTAAAGCTGTAGGAAAAGGAAAATGGCTGGTGTTCCTGAATTACTTATTTTCATATGACAAATACTAATGAAAGAAAAAAACAGAGTACTAAAATATCAAACATACTAACAGCAAAAACAGCTGTCTTTGACACAATTATTTAATAATAACTAGGTGCTTATTTTGAGAAATGGTCCAGTTGTGAATAGCCAATTTTGAATGACCATAATCACTATTCACATCTCAGCCAATTCACAGAAATTACCCCAAAACAATAGACCCAAGTTTATTCTCACATGTAACCAGTTGCCAAGAATGGTCCTGAGATACACATAAAAGAAGAGTATGACTCATTTGTTTCTTTATCCAGATGTCTGTTTAATTACAAAATCTTGGTGACCTAAAATTGCTAGAGTATATTCCTTTGACTATCTCTCACACACTGGCTCAAAATGTGAGCTTGGTAACATGGTACCACATTCACTGTTAAAACTCAGAAGCAGTCAATTCCAACCTAATGAATCCATCAGAAATGAAAATAAAAGGCAGTGGCTGAACTTTTGGAGCTCAGCAAAGAAAAATTGCATGGGGCATCACAAGTACACCACATCCTTTCCATCATCTGGCTGTCTACCTAAGGTGATATGTGATATGGACATCCAGAGAATAGGGGGAAAGATGTGTGGACCAGCTACATCAGAGCTAAAGAGAACTTCTCAACCCTGATACACCCATCCACTATTTCCTCATCTACACTAACCTCAGGTGGGTAGATCTTACCTAAACTTTGTTGGTATTTCTTCCACCCCCTGCAGATGATCTGGACATGTTCTCTTTTTTTAGAACTATAAGAAAATTATGGGAGAAGGGATTAAAATGGATGCTGTTTGCCCCAGGGACACCTGCTTCTCAGCAGGTAAGGTGTTGCTCTCTTCACTGGACTAATAAGGCAGGTGCTTTGGAAGACACATTAAATGTTAGACCAGTATACAATTCCCACCACAGTACATGTTAAATGGTACCCTTGAGAACTGAAAAAGTTAAACATAGGGGGAAGTAAAGAGGAGGCCTGAGCCCAATACATGCTAATTGAATAAATGTTCACCATAATTAGAGTAGAGTATCTACTTTTTGGAGAATAACTGGCTTTATCAGGGAGGATATAACCAAATGCCCACAGAACAAAACCAGCATTCCTTACTCCACAAAAACAAAAGATGAAAATTTGTTTCTCCCTTTCCCCATGAAAACTTTTCTCCTTTTAAAAATTTTAAGAGAGATTATTTTTAATTTTGAAGAATTTAATCACTTTATTTTAAAACATAAACTATCATGAAATCAAAGTAAGTATTCCAAATATGCATGTTTTCAGACTATGTCTTCTAGGACAAAGGCTTTGAAACCCCAAATATACATTTTAATGATGACCTACCTCAACAAAAGTTTATGGATACTACTTTTCTTCCTACACCTAAATTATTCTGACAAAAGAAACTAAAATTGTCTTTCTTCAAAGCAGATAAAAAGTAGGCATATTACTCCCATTTTTAGACATGAGAAATTTCAGTAAAGGAAAAGCTCAGTCAACTATATCAAGATAGTAACAACTACAGAAGCTATACTTCCCACTTTGCAATAATGATTCAATACAGGGTGTCCATAAAGTTCGTGGGCAATTTTAAGCTACACACTACTCTAAATTGCACCTGAACTTTATTGGCCACCCTGTACTACAGAACACTTTCACTTCAAAGTGGCCCAAAATAGACTGACTGTGGCCCATCTATACAACTGTGGAGATTTAGGTTCATCAAGTCAGAGAGATAAGACTGGTATTGTTGGCGATATTGAGTAAAATGATGTCAGACATAAAAGAGTATCTATTAATTCTGTTGTTATAGCTCTGTAAGTCTTTGATGAACTATGGTCTACTCTTCTAGATATATTTTTGGCATTTTAAAGCCTTTTTTAAAAAATTTGTTGAGGGAGAAGTTAAATCAAGTAATATGATTTTAGTGAAAAAGGATATGCTATAATGTGATACCCAGGCTCCTACAAATCCTGACCTCAAAGGTCTGAACCATAAAATCAACTTAATCAAACTAAAATTCGAAATGAAGACATTTCCCTCTCTTACAGGTGAAGAGCGAGAAAGAGAATAAGAAAATTTGAAAGAGCCATTTACAACTTGAATCTATGGGATCAGAAGTCAGAACAGGCGTTGCCTTTACACAACAAAGAAGTAAGGCAAGGGCCGCAAGAGAACTTCTGGGGGAAATGAAAATATTGTGCATTTTGATCTGGGTAGTGGTTCCACTAGTGTAAAAACATGGCCAAAAATTCACTGAACTGCATTCTTAGACTTACACATCTTACTATATGCAAAGCATACTCAATTTAAAAAGTAAAAGCATCTAATGCAAGTAAGGCACTGCAAGGCAACCAGAACTCAAGAAAAAAAAATCATAAAAGCAAAATAATTTGAAAACTTTAAACTTTTCCAGTGCCTACTACAACATTGCAGACAGGATGGATAAACAAATACACCCTAGGTGGTATTCAGTGAGGGTTAAGAAAAAAAAGGCTTAAAATCTTCATGATAGTATTCTGTCTTTTGAATGGTGTTCTGTTCTGTTCTCTTCAGTAATCTGGTAGCTATGGAGACCAAAAGCAGCAAGCAGTTTTTAAACATATCACATGGCACATAAGCAATATTATCAAAATATCAGGTTTGATGATCAAGAAAGGTTGTGCATATAATTGATGAAACTGGCCAGACCATGTTAGAGTCACCAGTCCAAGACTCCCACACCAACTTTCAACTTCCACTGCCAGCTAACCCAAATAAAAGACTAATATTTCTTTAGTATACAAATATTTCTGTCATACCTAGGCTCCCACTTAAGCAAAATTTCATGTCTGAAATAAAATTGGAAGGTCTTTACCACTTAATCTATTTATATTTCTTGGATGTAATAATTCCAAATGTGAATTAAGTGAATTCCAAAATCATTTCTAAATTATTAGGAGACAATACTGCCACATTCTGAATGGGAAATTATATGTCACTGTTCTTTATATCACAACTTTGATTAAACAATGTGGTAGTTTCAGAGATGGGAAACTTCTATAGTGAAACAACAAAAATAATTTACATTTCTAAAAAGCTAATCAAGAAAAGAACTGAGGATTATTGGCTCTCTTGAAAAATCTACTCTTCTTCTACAATAATCATCAGCTATGCACAAACACTCATGCTGATCACCTGAGATCAGAAAGTAACGGTCAAATTACAAGTTCATAAGAAACAGATTTCCTTAATTCCTGCCCTAACTCCTTTCTCCCCAGTAATGATAGTGCCTTGCCAATGTTTAATGCTCTAGGCCAGCAGGTTAAGTCTGTTTAGAAATTCTTAACTGTCATCTTTGCTTATGATGACAACATATTCTGCAGAACCTGTACAGATGCATTGACAATCTAGACAACATTAAATAATTCTTGGACAGGGTGGTTATCAATTCTAGCTGTCTACAACTGCTGTTCTGTCTAACCCATTGTGTAGGGCCTGCTCTGCACCAAAGCAATTTTTTCATTGTATAAATTTTAAGAAAAAAATAACACTGCTGGACTGCGATGCTAGCCAGCACATCAAGATTGAAGCTACTGTGGAAAAAAAATCCATCTTCCAAAATAAAGCTATTTTGCAAAAATATTGGAGGAAGAGTGTGCAATGACACTTTCCTCTCTTTAGATGAAAAATGTAAGCCCTTCTTTCCTTTCCGACAAATACTATCATTTTAGATCTTCCTAGTATCTATTTGAAGGTTAAAGAACCGTTACTGAGCCCACAACAATAGATCAGTGACAGGCCTGATCCTGGCAATTAACACATTCTGAGGAGGCTATGAATCCCATCTTTCTACCTCCCTCTTGGAGGCCTGGTTTTGACACATTGACATCCCTAGCCCCAAGGATGAATAACCCCCTTAAGGGGAGTCCCTTCTCTGAGACCAATTCTTTTGTAATTAGAGCCAAAACACAAATGTTAATGACCTAAGGCAAAGTGATAAGAACTCCAAGCCGGTGAAACCGTGACAGCAAGCAGATTTCTAATAGCAGAGAAGTAGGATCCATTTACTTACATGAAGATTCAGTGCCAAACATGGCTGGCTCCAGAGGCTGCTTTTAAAAAATACTAGAAGAAGAAAGAAAAGGAAGGAAAAGCCAGAAGAGCGTGCCTGTGAGATGGAGAGATGAGCTGGCTACACAGCCAGGGTCACGAAGCCAGACAATGCAGCCCAAGCTGTGTCCAGCTGCCAGATTCTCCTCTTACGAGCTTCGGTTTTCTCCCGTGTGACTGAACAGCAAGCTCTCTTACACCACCCAACACCCGAAGAGCTGCTTTGAAAAATCCACTAGGCAAAGGAAGGCCGACGTGGCTGCTGTGGGATGCAGTGAGGCAAGACTAGGTAGCAGCAGGGGCAGGTCTGGGAGCAGCAGCAACAGCGGATACTGCAATCCCCAGCCCTGCTGTAGCAGTAAGACAATAGCAGGGCTTATGCATACGCTGATGACGTCAGGGACACTGCACAGACCAACTGCGCGGCTTGAGCCAGAGGCTCCAGGGGCTCCAGGGGAGCAGCGCAATTCAGAGGGGAATTCCTTTGTCACAAAATGCACAAGGCCAAGAGCAGCGTATATATTCCCTCTCCTGAGGAGCTCTTCACCCGGTGACACCAGGCAGTAAAAAAAGACCTCAAAGAAATTTAAATATTGGCGTTATAGCAACTAACCACAAAGACAGCTTGCAGATCAGGGCTTTGGTTTTATGCAGCAAATAGAACTTTCCAAGGAAATTAAGATCAGAGATAAGAGAAATAATCTACCTTTAAAAATAATTATGGAAGAGTTTACTGTTATTTTCCCTAAGTTCGTGGCAGATTGACACATCAAGGGTCATACACTCAATCATAAATACATGAAAATATGTACACTATTGCACCAACATCTGGGGCTTACAAATACACACAAAGGTAACAGTGAAATAATAGCACAAGTGCTCGGAATGCTACTTGGAGCATAGTGAGCACTCACATGTTAGTGATTACATTATTAGTTATTTTGTGACTTATTTATATGTGAAAAACACTGCTCTAGTAATACATAACATATTTATGCATTCACATACGTATACTTCTCCACTTTCTTATTTTGCCTTATGTGAATTTCTGTCATTTTCAAAGTCATTGATTTTAAGGCTGTGTGCACACACCTGGGTACACCTGTGTGAGTGGTCATTTGTGACAAGTTATTTCTTCTTAATCTGTCTACACAGAAAAATAATTAAAGAGACCTAGAGTGGTGGCTCAGGCATGTAATCCTAGCACTTTGAAGGCCAAGGCAGAAGGATCACTTGGTACCTGGAGTTCAAGACCAGCCTAAGCAACATAGCAAGAACCCATTTCTATCAAAAAAAAAAAAAAAAATTGAAAGAAATAATTGAAGATACTAGTATTTGTCTCTTGACTTTTATCACTAAACAAATAAATTTTCCTATATTATCTTATTCTTCGAAATCAATCTTTTAAAAAAGTAAACGTCTATGATCTTTCATTAGAATGCCTATCTAACACAAGCAGTTTTGTTTTAATGTTTTAAAAATGTGAAAATGCACAAAAGTAAATATATTAATATATACATACATATTTAATAACATAAGTCCACACTTTTTAAAATCACATATAGTAGGAAGTTCCAGAGTTCAAGTCTCCTCTCCACCCCATTCATCCAAGGTATATACCATTTCTAGCAATTTCCTATGTTTACAAAGACATCTTTATATAAATATAGTTTTTAAACATTAAATTCTAGTGTACTGTAGAATGCACATTGCCATCTAAAAGTATCATTGGTAGCTTTTCTGGTCAGTACATATGGTGTCTACCTCATCCTTTCAATGGTTGCATAAAATTCCACTGTACAATTTATTCAAGGTAACTTGATATTTAGCTTATTGAAAATACTGAACCCTTTAGAAGAAAAAGTGATAATGCTGCATAAGATAAAGAAAAAATCTTTTGTTGTGGGAAAGAATAACAACAGCTAATATTTACTGGGCATTTACTATGTGGCAGACACTATTCTGGGAATTTTACATGTATTAATTTATTTAATTTTTGTAATAACTCTACAAGTAGATACTACTATTATCCACATTTGGGAGATGGTTAAACAATTTGCCAAAGTCACACAGGTAGTCAATAATATTCTGAGATTCAAACCCAAAATGTCTGGTTGCAAAACAGTGTTCTTTATCACACTACCATAATGCCTCGTGGACAATGAATAAATAATTGCCACAACAATATTTTGAGGACTCAATTGAGATGAAGGGAACATTGAAACCGAAAAGTGTAGGGGGGAAAAAAATCCTTAAAAGAAAAATATCACCAGAAAAGACTAAAAATGACACAAAACTACTGAAAATTTCAGGAATTAATAAAAATGTATACCTTCAAAAATAATCAGTCAGGTCAACGACTAAGGGAGAATATCAATAATGATGTAGAAATGAAATTGTAGAAAATGGGAAAGGTCAATACATTTCAAAAGGGTTGAATCTTAAAGCCAAAATATATTATCTTACATAAGTCTATTAAAAATTATATATGAGGTGTTATATACGAACAGTCACTAAAATGGTGAACAAATAAATGTGCCCATCACAAAGGCAAGAAGGAAAGTAGAATGATAAAATGGTCCCTGGCTAAGAAATATGTTCTGTGTGCAATAACTACTTTGCCAACTCATTATATGCTCCTTGTTTAAACCCATACGTGGAGGGATGTGTGTGTGTGTGTGTGTGTGTGTGTGTATGAAAGTATTAATACATTTTTCTGAGGGCCTATATTTATTTCTTGGCACAGACTTCCAAGAATAAGTTAAAGGCGCCAATACTTTTCAAGAAGTCTACTTTTTGGATTGTAACAGGATCAGTATGTTAAAAACATTAGGCATCTTGCTTGCCAGCAAAATAGCACACAAATCTCATCCTCCGACTCCTACGAGGGCTCTGTGATCTGGAGGCCTGAGGTGTTTCTAAACACATTAGAAGGCTTTGATCCATATCGCTGAAGACCAATTCCCAAAGTTTAGTTTGCTCCAATTCTGTCCCCTAGTCAGCTCAGAGAATCAACACAATTTTTTGTGTGTTGCCTAAGGAAAATGTAATGAAGGAAAATGAAGAATAAAGCTGAGCTAATGATCCTCACTGTCCCTTGTCCCAAAAATCATACAATACATTCTAAAACCAAAGTGATCTTTGGATTACCCATTCTCTCTAATTATTCCTACATGGGCTAAAAGAAATGTTAATTTCAAGATAACATAAATCAGCAATGAAAATTTATATTCAAAATAATTTATTGGTCAAAAGAAAAAAAAAGCAAAAGAAGAATCATTATATTGAAATGCTATTGTTAAGGAAAGTAAGTAATAGTTTTAAAGGAAGCCCTATTAGTGCATTCCCTCCACAATTATTTCCTGGGAGCTTACTGTTCTATATTCTAGGGGTATAGGTAGGAACAAACTCCCTCCCCTATGGAGTTTATAATCTAGTGAGTGAGATGGACAAATACACAGTATGTCAAGTCATGGGATGTATTAAAAAGAAAGACAAAGAGAAACTAAAGGATAAAGAGTAATTGAATGGGAAAGTTATTTCAGGTGAAACTGTCAGGAAAGGCTACTCTAAAAAGGTGACATTTCAATGGAGACCTGAAAAAATTTCAAGATAACATAGAAGGAAGAATACTCCAAGCAAAGTCTTTGAATAGAAGGGTTTTTGGCTCCTTAAATTTTTTTTTACAATAAATCTATTCTGTGATCATCAAATAACAGTTTTCTAGTAAGATGTCCCCTTTAATGCCATGATGATGACATCAGAACAAAGAGATTGGGCTGAATGAATTGTGCTGATAGCAAATAAATTCTTTCTAATTCAAAATCTAAAAATCACTCTGACATAAAGTGAGTTATTCTCTTCAAAGTTGAATGGATCAGGCTTGGCACCTGTGGCTCAGCGGGCTAAGGCGCCAGCCACATACATCTGAGCTGGAGGGTTCAAATCCATCCTGGGCCCGCCAAACGACAATGACGGCTGCAACCAAAAAATAGCCAGGCGTTGTGGCGGGCGCCTGTGGTCCCAGCTACTTGGGAGGCAGAGGCAAGAGACTCGCTTGAGCCCAGGAATTGGAGGTTGCTGTGAGCTGTGATGCCACAGCACGCTATCCAGGGTGACAGCTTGAGGCTCTGTCTCAAAAAAAAAAAAAAAAAAAAGTTGAATGGATCAAATATATTTGTATTTGCAAATGTGTAGATGTTTATAGAAATCACTAGAGAAGTGAACATTCAAAATAGCTTCCTACCACATCAGACAGCTAATTTAAGGTATTCATTAATGTGGTAAGAACTTAAACCACATTTTTCAGCACACACAACTAAATTTGAAAGTTATCCTATCTGTAAGTTTCTCTAATACCACTGCCTCTATTTATATTAAAGTTTTTAATATCTACTTTAGCATATTAAAGTAGTATTGCTTACAATATCAACTATACATATATAAAGTATTACTTTAAAACAGAGAAATATTTTAATAGCAATATACAAACTAGAAAAATGAAAGAATTAATCAATGTTCTTTGTGGGGGGAAGGGTACATATTTATAACTCAAAGTATACTAAGGCCAGGCATGGTGGCTCATGCCTATAATCCTAACACATTGGGAGGCTGAGGTAAAAGGATGGTTTGAGACCAGGAGTTCAAGACCAGACTGAGCAAGAGCAAGACACCTGTCTATACAAAAAACTAGAAAAACTGGCCTGGCCTGGTGGCATGTGCCTGTAGTCCCAGCTATTTGGGAGGCTGAGGCAGGAAGACTGTGTGAGTCCAGGAGTCTGAGGTTGCAGTGAGATGCAACTGATGATGATGCCACTGTACTCTAGCTCAAGATAACAGAATGAGACCCCATATAGTAGTAAAAAAAAAAAAAAAAAAGTCTTTTCATAGTAAAGCTCTTGGCTAGAATTGTACAAATTTGATTTTTTTGCGTAGGGCTATAGTGGACGTTACTTTTTGCTTCAACATAATACCACACATAGAATTAACCTTCTAGAAGACAGGAACATTTTAATTTATAACCTTTGAATAAAAATTCTAATCTTATGAGGAAAAGAAAGTCAAAACACACACACACAAATGCAGGTATAACCACTTTAAAGAAACCATAAGATAAAAAATTAAAGATTTACAGAACAAATCTTTGGGGGACAATTAACTACTTTAAAATGTTTTCTCTTCAAAAAGCATTCACTAGGGAAGTCCTTTAAATACCAAGCATTTTAAATTATCAATTTCACAAAACTTATATTTGCATAATTAGCTGTCTTGCCAAAGGTCCATCTACTGGTTCTAAAGGGATCATTAAACACTATGTAAGCAAAGTCCAATCTGATGCATAATGGGATTTTTATTACACTGGGTATAAAAGGTAGGGCTCTGCCCTAGAGCAAAACTCTCCTAAAAACCTTTGGAACTAAAGGAACTTTTTCAGCTTAAAAGCAGTTTGTCAGCCCAAAAGTTCCAATTTAGGATACTTTAATTCTGAATTGGTCATACAAATTTTGGGCAAAGCCTTATGTCTTTACCTCCTCACTGCTTCACTTCCCATCCACGCCTTCTCCCCACCCTATCTCAGGGAATCTTCTACTTACTCAACAAGCAACCACCACCCATGATTCCTAAACCTATACCATTTACCATGTGGTGAAACCAGAAATTGAGAACACAGCTATACAGTTTAAAAAATGAAGAGGCTAATTATCCATCAGAAAAATCTGAACATGCTTATACTCAGAAAATTTAAAATAAAAACTGAAATTTTCCAATTCACTTCATTATGTTAACACCACCTAAAAGATAGGGCCACACACACGCACAAAATCACCACCACAATGCCAGAAATACTTAACAGAAACCAGAAACTCTCTGTAGACTGTATAATTTTATTCCCTATGTGGCATAATCTGAACTCAGATGTTTGCAATTTAAATCTTTGGGGCCCAGAGGGGAGAAATGTAGATTAATCATGGGTCATAATTTATTTTAAGTGTGCTTGAGAATGACCCAGCAGAAACAGAAGACACAACAAGGGCATGTCTGAGAAATTCCCTTAAGTGCTCAGCCTTGATCACAATTTACATACAACAAATTCATACATACTCAGGAATAAATTGATACATAACACTTTTGAAAGTATACATACATAATTTTTAAAGTATAAATTCAAAATATTTTTTAATTAATTCTACATGACTAAAAAATATTCAAAATTTAATTTTACCTGTATAATCCATAATGAAGCAGTAAGCAGGAAACCGAGTGCTTTCCAAAGTGCAGCTCTAACAGCCACAAAATGAAACAGCTCCCTGGTCTGGCAAACCACTTCTGGGGAAGCCTCCTGCCATGTGACATGAAGTACACCCACACTTCTGCTTATCTTGACTCAAGCTGCAACGGCAACAGCCAGGGCTCTGCTCTCCCATGCCTGTTCTTTTAAGCTGTCCTTAGAAAAGTCACTCTTAGAAAACTGCCTTTATTTCTTCCCATTTCATTCCTCTAATGATATTCTGTTAAAACTAGGGAGAAAAATCTTCTATGTCTCTAAGAGCACAAGACATCCATATTTCATCCTAGCACTCAATGATATAAAGCCATATAACCTAAAAGAAGTCAGTGACCAAATTTTTGTCATCATTTTACCATTATGTTCATTCATTTCATAGTACATATGCACACTTGATCCATTTGAAACACATTTGATTAATTTGAACACAAACCTAATAAAAGTGATGAATGAACAATTCTTTAAAGTATATTTAAGACCAACTCATTGACCCAAGTCTTAAAAAAGATATCAGATGGAAAGGACATGTGTTCATCACATCAGACATCCATCTGATGTCATCTTTAATGAGCCATCCTTCTCATTGCCGATTATTTCATTTTATTTTTGAGACAGAGTCTTGGCCTCCCAGAGTGCTAGGATTACAGGCGTGACCACCGTGCCCGGCCCAATTGCCAACTGTTTTATCTTGAGTATGTCCTAGCTGACACTTTAAATAAACTTTAACAATGGCTACTTCATCTTGATACAATTATCTTGATTCTTTACCTTGCCAAAAGACATAAAAAATAAATAACTTTTAAAATTTTTTATCAGTTTTCATTTTTTGTTTCAAGCAACCTGACTGGTTCAACAATTTCTGATGTACAGTTATAATAAATACTGTTCTTACACACACACACACACACACTCACACTCAAAGTTGCAGCTACTTTGAAGAAAAAGTGCTGGTCGCTTAGAATAGTTTTTTTGGAGTAGTCAGTTTTGTTAGTTTTCTTTTGCTTTTATTACTTTCCTTTTTCCATTAAGAAATTATGAAATGAACAGTACTATAAAATATGATTTCTAATTTTCAGTACATTATCAGGAAGTGTATAGTATACAAATCTACAAAGTCTGGACTCAGTGTTATCATCTAACGACTCACTGTTATCATCTAGCAAATCTCTCAATTATTTTGTAAAAGAAAATGAGAAGGCAGCACTTGACCCAGTCATCTAGTCAATAGTTCACTACCACATCAGCAGAGCTCATCACACCACAATTCTGCTAACAGTCAATGCTGTTAACTCTCTTCAACCTCCTCTGTCACTGCTGCTAAAACGGCCCATCTCACTTCTCAGGCCTTAATTCTCCTTATCTTAATCTAGCCAGATTGGGGGATTTTTCATGACCTTTAACAATTTGATATGGTTTCTTCCTAGTAACTAAGATGTGCAAATGATTGAAATGTTAATGGCATAATTGTTTTAAAATAGTAAGCTCAAAATACTTGATAATGACTACCTTAATTTCCACAAAACTTACAAGCATGTGGCAATAGTGATTGCCACTTATCAGATATCACATGAAGTGACATTTTGTGCCTTTCACAATTTAGTACTGTTAGCATGGATTTTTAAAGTTCTTATTGAATTATTTGAGTAGCATTATTTTATTTTAAGAGTGGTTTAATTTTTTATGTTTTATAATCCTTGTTTAAGTCACAGATATCTTAAGAAAATGCATTTTATTAACAGAATGAAAACAATGAAACATCTACATTAGAAATACAAGACAGATGAATTGATGGGTAAGCAGGTATAAGACTTACAACCTACTCACAGTTAAGTAATTTGCTATACCTCAGAAATCCAGCAGAATGGTTAAAAGCCAGGTTTAACAGAGAGAGAAGCCAGGCTTAACAAAGATTCAAGTTCCATCCTAGCTCCTTACTAGTTGGATGATCTTAAGTAAGTTTTTAATTTCTCTGAGCTTTGGTTTGCTCATAAATTGACAAAAGGCCTAGATCAATGCTTGGAACATAACACAGCTAATAGGCAAATAGAACTTTGTGTGTACCAGCCATCGTTCTAATTCATGAATTAACTTATCTAACCCTTATGATGCTGGCCATGGTGGCTCATGCCTGTAATCTCAGCACTGTGGAAGGCAGAAGCAGGATGATCACTTGAGGCCAAGACTTCAAGGCCAGGTTGGCAATAGAGAGAAGAGAGACCCTGTCTTTACAAAAATAGAGAAAGAGAGACCCTGTCTTTACAAAAAAAAAAAAAAAATTCTTAAAAATTGGCCAGGCATTGTGGCCTGTATTGTATAGATGAGGAAATTGAGGCACACACTATAATTAGCAGAGCAAGAATTGGAGTCCTGGAGTCCTTGTGCTTAACCACTACACTGAACTGCCTCTGTAGAGTAAGTGATTGATAAAGGGAAGTAAAAAAAAAAAGAAAGAAGAAAAATCATGGCTCAGCGCCTGTGGCTCAACGAGCTAAGGCACCAGCCACATACACCTGAGTTAGCGAGTTTGAATCCAGCCTGGGCCCACCAAACAACAATGACCGCTGCAACCAAAAAATGGCCGGGTATTGTGGCAGGCGCCTATAGTCCCAGCTACTTGAGAAGCGGAGGCAGGAGACTCGCTTCAGCCCAGGATTTGGAGGTTACAGTGAGCTGTGATGCCACAGCACTCTATCCAGGGTGACCACTTGAGGTTCTGTCTCAAAAAGAAAAGAAAAAGAAAAATCACTTCAAAACACTAGGTTCACTTTTTCCAATAAAACCAATTTACAGTTGGCCAGATATTTCAATTCAGAGTTTATAAAAATTCTCTTGTTATTTATAGTATCTATGTTCAATTCCACCATATAGAATAATTAAGCAGAGAGGCAGAATGAAAGGCATCATTTTTAAAGTCAGTATGATAGCTTAACATGAGAATTGCATTAGCCAGGTAAGGTGAAATAAGTACCCAAGTGCAGAAAGCTATCACCCTAAAAGGTATGGTTATCCACTGTAGGAGTACCACCAGGTCCCTCTCTACTTCTCAGGTCTCCAGGTGTCACAGTGCACACTCCTGGCCTGGAATCCATAAAGACCCAGAGCAAGTTCATCTGACTGTCATCTCAAAGCTCACTCAGGAAAGCCCTCAACCTAGCTCCTCAAGAATTTTCTCTATCTCCATCTCACCGTCAGCAAATGAGAAACTGGTGTGCCTAGATGCCTCCTCCCAAATTACATCACAGTCCTCCCCAAAATATGTATCCATGCACCTAAGTCAGAAGTTCTCTGTTGCCTGTTCTAGCCAGGGACCACTTCCAGGGACCACTTCCTCAGGCAGCAGTAAGGTGGACTTACTGTACTCTGCACCCCTGAACCCCATCCCAGATTCCTGATACAACTCAACCCTTCTTGATCCATAGTAGAAAAGGCATCATCACTGAATCAAGAGACCTGGGGTCTAGCCAACCCCGCTACTCATTCCTTCCCTGGGATGAGATAAGTCCTACAACCCTCATAGGTGTCTGTTCCTTCACGGGTACTTTGAAGAGGTTGGACTGGATAATACCTAAAATACAGTCCAACTCTAATATTCTAGGATTCAACTTCAAACCAACTAGAGCTAGATAAGAAAACTCCATACTCCTGCTAAGTGTTTCTCCTCTCGTAGCCCCCCACACCACTCCCTCTTCTATCCTGCTAGGGCTTTGCGAACAGCCCCTCCTCAAGGGAGCCAGGAAGCACTGTCTTGGTCCAGAGCAGGACATGACATGCTGAAGCTCCTATGGAGCCTCCTACTGTTCACAGGCACACGCTCCCTTCTAGACCATCCCACTCATCAGCCTGGAGGTGAGTAGACAACACACACCACTCACAAAATAACTGCTGAGGGGCTGCCTGCTGGAGAGTTCGTGATCCGGTAAAGGCACACCTCTTAGGACAATGCAGCCTGGGTGCCGGCAATAAAACTTCTAAAGGAGACGCTCCAAGACCTGACTGAGACCGCTGAACAGAGAAAGCTGAGTTTTCTCTAGATGACAGCTCAAGGACTCTGCTCTCTTTTCCTTTTCTGTTTTTTTTTTTTTGAGACAGAACAGTGTCACTCTGTTGCCCTGGGTAGAGTGCCACGGTGGCATCATTATAGCTTACAGCATTATAGCTCAGTCTCTTGGGCTCACACAATCTCTAGCCTCAGCCTCCCGAGCAGCAGGGACTACAGGTATGTGCCACCGCATCCAGCTAGGTTTTCTATTTATTAGTAGAGATGGGGTCTGGCTCTTCCTCCGCTGTTCTCAAACTCCTGAGCTCAAGCAATCCACCCACTTCCATCTGGGATTAGGGGCGTGAGCCGCAGCCTGGGCCATCTTTGCCTTTCACTGCTTTTCTACCCGGAGTAGTCGCTGCCATATGAATCCACAGTTCCCCACCCTCCCCCGAGGCGGAGAATGAGCACTGCTCCCACGAAATCCAGAAATCATAACTTTACCACAATATCTTACATCACATTTACAACCTACATAATAACTCGCTTTGCTGTTACACATGTTTTAAAATCCCAGGGTTGGACTATAAATGCTTACCCTGCTTTTCCACATTTCAAAAATGATACTATGGGGTTTTCCCTCTAGCCTTGATTCTCACCCTCCTCACCAACATCTCAGAGCTAAACCAAAATGCCTTAAGGTTCTGTCTCCTCCCAACTTCCCCTGCCTACTAAGTCAGAGCGAAGTTAACATATCACCTTTCACTGCTCTCCCAGGCTTCTCACCCCCCACCCCCAGCTGCCCCTGGCCGGCCCCTGCCTCATCATTTCCTTTTCATGCTCTGTCATCCTTCCCTGGCTTTGCTTACTGAGCCCCAAGGCTACCTATGGCCTGCCCCCAAATGCAGGAAGACTCCACTGGAAAAAGGATTCCTACAGGGTGAAACCCAACTCCTCCCATCAGTGAGCTCTACCCCTACTACCTCAGTTAAGTCAGCTAAGACAGGTGAGCATCCATCACCACGCAGATACCAAGGCCCATGAAAGGAATCCAACTGCTCAGCTCAGCGCCCTGACCCAGACCAGTGCTCCACATTCCCCACAGCAGAGAACCAAGGTAGCGCTAAGAATCAACAGCGGCGAGCACAAAAGCCCAATTAGAACCAAAGCGATGAGAAAAACCTAACAAAAAACCTGCTTTACCAAACCACGAAACTTCAGAGAAGGGCTCTTTCTGAATAAGCAACACCTGTTTATTAAGCTTTAAAAGGATCGTGGCAATGGTGGCAGGCTCCCCAGTTTCAAGTGGCTGAAGAGCACAGGCCTCATATAAACTAGCAGGGCCACTCCCTGCTTTACCTGGGCCCCAAGAGAATGACATCCAGTAACCGCAGCTGGAAAGAGGGGAGAAATGATTTTTTATGAGAGGTAGCCTGTGGTCTCCCAACCATTCATGTTTTTACTCTATCAGAAGATGACAATTAAAAAGGATATTGTCTTTAAATATTTAAGGTTAACCAATAGAAAGAAGACACATCAATTAATCTTGGTATAAACTAGAGCTACTAAAATGTCTGGTAAAAATATAGACTAAGGTTTTCTTCCCACAAATATGGATCCAATAAATATGCTTATATATTTTATACCCTGACAGTGAAGGTCATCTGACATACATTTGAATCAAAGCTGTAGTGTAAAGATCAGAATCAAAACCTAGGGTTTTACAACAAAAAGGAGGTACCTCACCTTAACCGCCCACACCACCTTCCTCATTCTCTATCACATTAGGTTTTTTGGAAAATGCTGAATTAATTTCTGAGAAATCCTCAACCACTTTCACAAGATAGCACAAACATCTCCAACCACCATGCCTCTTTAGGCCTCAAAGATTATATAAAAATGGAAATCACTGGTTAAGATTTTCCCAATTATGTGTAGTATTATAAGCCAGGAAACTTTCTCTAATGTGCACTCCTGGTACAATATACAAGTAATTAATGGTTTGGTGTGAGAAAATCTGACCCTGTTCACCAACAGTAGCTAAAAGAGAATGCTTGAGAAACAAGAAATTTAGATTGCAAACCTAACTGCACAGTTAACTAGTTTAGTTAGCACTGCCCAACAGTACCACATTTATGAAATTAAGAAGTTTAGGTTATTTCTTTGGTCTTTCTAGCTTTAAAATACAACAATTCTGTAATGAGCTACACTAATCATGATATCTGACCCACCTCATTGAGGTTTTCAGCATATTTCTATTAAAGTTCATGTGTGTGACACTTTCAATTTCATTACCCTTCATATAAGAGGCAGGTAATTTCCTCTCTGCTCTGTTATCTCTGGTTTGAAAGGCTATTGAAAATACATTTCTAATCACAACAACTGCTACTCATTTAGGAAAGAAACCCAGTCTTAACACAGATATAGAAGAGATTCCAAGAAAAAAATGCAATAAAGTATAACACCTGGGAAATACTTCCAGAGACAGACATCTGTGTCTGCTACAACCATAAACTTCAAGTTGTGGAGTTTCCCTATAACAAAAGCATCAAAATCAGGTCCTGTAGCTACAACAGACATTCATCTTCCAAGTTGCTTCATGTTTCCAGAATAATCACACTCTTGACCTATACAAACCACACTGCAGTCTGACTCCAGAATGAAGCAGACCCGGATTTGGTTCCTGACATTGCTGTTTATACAATGAAAGTTATTTACCTCCAACCCTCAGTTTCCCCATCTACAAAATAGGGATACTGTAAGTGGTAATAATGGAAATGACATATACACAATGGTATATAAATGTTGATGGGGGAAGGCTTCTATATCACATTGTTAGGCAGGAAAAACAATTTACAAAGCAACAGGAACAATATAGTAGCATTTAGAGTTTTTTTAAAAAGCATACAGTAGAAAAATAGAAGGAAAATTCTGACATGTGCTACAACAGGGATAAACCTTAAAGACATTATGCTAAATGAAATAAACCAGTCACAGAGAGAGAAATACAGTATGTTTCTGCTTACATGAGATACCTAAAGTAGTCAAATTCAGAGACAGAAAGCAGAATGGCAGTTGCCAGAGGCTGGGGAGACGGGAAAAGGGGGAGTTATTAAACGGTATGGAAATTCATTTTTGTAACACAAAAAGAATTCTGAAGATTGGTGGCACAATAATGTGTGTGTGAGCTAACAAGGGAGTCAACCTGGTCTTTTAGGCTTTCAGGCAAGGCCCTGAAAGACCTAGGAGTCATCTTTCTCCAGCATAAAACTATCATGTCCACATCGAAAATGGTCTTTAGTGCAGCCACCTCCATCAGTGATTTGAGCAAGAGCTTCTGGGTAACCCGTTACAGCCTCCCCATCGGCACCTGCTCCTTCACCTTACTTACCATTCCACGCCAGCTTCAACCTCTTCTCCTGCAGCTTCCTCGCCTCTCTCACCCTTCACTAATTGAAGACAGTCAGAGCCGGGTTCTGGACTAGGCTTTGGCTTAAGGAATGTTGTGACTGGTTTGATCTATCAGGCCACGAAAATGTTCTCCATACCAGCAATAAGACTGCTTTTCTTTCTTATCATATGTGTGTTCATTGTAGTAGCGATTTTAATTTCCTTCAAGAATTTTTCCCTTGCATTCAGAAGTTGGCTAACTGGTGCCAGAGGCCTGGCTTTCAGCCCATCTTGATGTACCTGCCTGTTTACACTGCCACCTACTGGTGGCATCCCTGAAACACAAGGACCCTCCGTAGGAAAGTTAAGGGTTGAAACTTAAGAGAGTGGTAAGACTCCTTTGAAAGCCTTATTATTTCTAATAAAATATAGACAATGTTCTTTAAGCATTGACTACTATAAATCCACTATGAAAAAGCTATGAGGGCCTGACCCCAGCCAAAACTACAAAAAAAAAAAAAAAAGAAAGAAAGAAAAGAAAAGAAAAAGCTATGAGGTGTGGAAAGTCCTGGCATGAGAGCACTTTGATCCTTCTTTTGGCAGCTTTGTCCCTCAGCTTTCACAGACTGCAATGTCAGTTGCTAGGAAGTTCACCTGAGATACTGGTGAAATCACCACATAAACAGTAAGACGCCAGGAGTTAGTATTTATTATTAATAAGCAAGTTACTATTATTGACCTTATCTCTTTAATAAAAGATCTCTGAAACTTCACTACTTATGATCTATGCATCTATTGCCATCTAACAAACAGAATGCATTAGCTTTCTGAATGTTAAAATGTCTAATTAAAGATAAAAGGATAACATGAACCTCCCATGCCCGAGCCATTCTTTTACACAGTACTCCATCTTCTCAATTTAATTCAGATTATTTCCCCAGGACTTGTTCTGTTTTGGGGTTTTGAGGCTTTTATTTCCGACAGAAACAAGCCCTACTTACTTTTCATGAGTATAATTTATTTCTAAACTGACATTTGGGGATTTGGCTTACTGTAACTCGAGACAGTGCTCCATGGAAGGCACTGTTTCCACCGTGCACAGCACTCGGGCAGGAAGTGTGACGTGCAAAGAAGGAATTGACTCTTGTGGAGTCTGTCAATGATGTCCTGCAGTACTTCACAAAAATTTGATTCATGTCACTATTCATGAAAATGGGAAGTGTTTTCATATTAAAGTAACAGCCAATACAAAGACAGAGAGGCAGATGGGTGGTGTGTGACTTACTATCAAAGGGGACAGCTGACAATGAAGTGTGCTGAAACTGGGGCAATAGCCGTTGGATTTTCCTGCTTGTTTTTCAAAGTTAAAATAATACTAGATTTTAAACATACATAATGAGATTTACTAATATCACAAATTTATTCTTATAATAAACCATAAGCAAACGATGATAAATAAAATGGGGGGGGTATTTTTTAAGTTATGACATATTAACAAATACATTCCACTTCAGTAAAATTAGGTTTGACAGACCTGTCCTAGCATTTCATCAGGAATGCAAAATATTTTAGGAATGTGTGCATGTTTCTTTAAAAAAAAAAAAGTACATGTACACGGAGAACAGATGATATCATAATGAACAAAATACAGAGGCCAGTGAACTTCTAGGCATTAGACAGTAGCCTTATATTTAAACATAGCCATGTTTCAAAAATAACTGAGGAAATGAAAACTAAAACCTGCTAGATTCACACACACTATTTACCTAAAATATTCATAATTCCACTTGCACCAATCTTTACAGAAATGCAGATTTAAGTGTCATAAATGTTTTGTTCTGCTCACAATGTTCCATGAAAGCTATATCATTATTTTAATGAACAGTAAATATATTTTCCCTTAAGTTTTTCCTTTTTTCCTACCATTTTGTTTTATTTTACTTTATTTTGTGTTTTGTACAAAATTTATGGGGTACATGTGAAATTTTGCTACATGTATATGAATAATGAGTCATCTTCAAAATGACTATTTCAAAATGACTCTAAATCACTTATTTCCAAAGCATTGCAAGATAAAAATAAGAGTTGATGGTCACTTTAAATACCAAATATAAAGCATAAGTACACTAAATGCAAAAAATATAAAGTACACAAAGAAAAATAAGTTTTATATATAAAGTCAAAATTCTATTTTCAAATCCCCATCAACTAGAATCAATGACAACTGGGAAGCAGATTTCCCAAAGATGAATAGGTTATTTTAGGTCTTTGAGGGGACAGTTCAATGACAGCATCTACATTTGTTTCTCTGAGCACAGAGCAAAAATTTGGTTGCACAAATCCCCAAGAACAACTCCAAGTGGAGATACAGTTTGTGGGTGGCAGAGAGCTTTTGTTTGTTTGTTTTTAGGTGAATATAGGGTGGCCATAAAATTACACATGAACTTTATGGCCATCCTGTATTATACTTTATTTTTTTTCCTCAACATTTTGTTATGAAATTTTTCAAATATACAGAAAAAATTAAAAAGAACTGTGCAATGGACAACCATTGTCCCAATATCTACCACCTAAATTCTACAAGTATGGAATAGCATTTTGCTAATTTACTTTACCGTGTATCTATTCCTCCACTCATCTATTTTATTTTTTGATACCTTCCAAAATAGGTTGTAGACTTCAGTACAACTTACCCTATACACTTCAACATGTATATCACTAACTATAGTTCAGTATTTGTTTAAAAAAATTTTAGGTAAAATATACAGATGTGTTCATATCATTTACCCACTTAAACAGCTGGTTGTGGCTCGGCACCCGTACTCAGTGGTTAGGGCGCTGGCCACATGCCGTGGGGCAGGTGGGTTCAAACCGGCACTGACAACAACAATAACAAAAAATAGACAGATGTTGTGGCAGGCGCCTGTAGTCCCAGCTACTTGGGATGCTGAAGCAAGAGAATTGCTTAAGCCCAAGAGTTTGAGGTTGTTGTGAGCTCTAAAGCCATGGCACTCTACTGAGGACAACATAGTGAGACTGTCTCAAAAATAAATAAATAAATAAATAGTTGGTTGTATTTTTGTTGGGTTATATGAGTTCTTTTACACTCTATCAGCCAAATATGCATAAATATTTTCTCTCATTCTTTGGTTTGCTTTTCTTAACAGTGTTTTGGGGGTAGTTTGTTGTTGTTTTTGTTTTTTTTGAGCTTTTGAACTTGGGAGTCAATGCCTACCAGCTGAGGCAGACCATTTGGTAGCTCATTTCAGTACTAGAGTATAAATGTATTTGTATGAACTGATGAAAATGCAATTGTAGAATTCTAGAAATACTTGCCTTATAAAATTTCCTTTAAAAAAGGAAATGGTTTTCTTTTTTTTTTTTTGAGACAGAGCCTCAAGCTGTCACCCTGGGTAGAGTGTCATGGCACCACAGCTCACAGCAACCTCCAATTCCTGGGCTCAAGCAAGTCTCCTGCCTCCACCTCCCAAGTAGCTGGGACCTCAGGCGCCCGCCACAACGCCCGGCCATTTTTGTTTTGGTTGTAGCCGTCATTGTTGTTTGGCGGGCCCAGGCTGGATTCGAACCCGCCAGCTCAGATGTACGTGGCTGGCAGCCCAGCCCACTGAGCCATAGGCGCCGAGCCAGGAAATGGTTTTCAAAGAAAAGAAAAGTCAAGAACTAACATTGACTGAGTACTTCAGTAGATGTTAGTCTCTAAAACACGATTGTAGAAACTTTCATACGTTGCATTTTTCCAATCATTTTCCCCACCTTTGGTATAAAGTCATCATGGACTCTATGTTAAAAGGCACAATCAAGAGTCTAATTTTTTCTAAATGCCTCCCTTGACGGAGTTTGTTTAAAAAAAAGTCTGCAAACTGTTCATTTCTTTTCATCATATGCTGTATTTCTCAATTGTTAAGAGATTAAACAAGTTGAATACCTCATCCTTTCTCTCCAGAGACTTGTCCGTGATGAAATGGTAGAATTCTGAGCCAAGTGGATTGCATAAAACCAAGGTCAAAGAATCCTTTAGCTATCACCTTAGATCTCTGATTATCATTGATCATTTTCAGAATGTGTTTCTTTTCTCTAACAGTTTTACTGTTAGATATCCAACAGACAATCATTTGACATCTGGATAAAGTTATTCTGTTCAAATTACATTATCCATACTAATCAGTTGTTCATCCATATGAATCTAAAGAAACTTGAAAAGAAAAAAAACTAAATACGATTGTTAGTGGGATACCATAAAGTTCAGTCTTTTCAATTTAAAAAGTAGCAAACAGACAATGCCAGTATCATTTTGAGAGCCCCTATTCTCTGAGTTGTAGAGATAATTGAAAATGAAAGAGATCTCTAAACAAATTGTAGTCACTGTGCAAAGGCACCCTCCACATGAAGTCAATCAAATCAGCAGCAACTGCAGCCTTTTATGGACAATGTATTCAAAACTCCTTTCTAAGAAACTTTTTTTTTTAATTTTTTTTTTTTTTTTTGAGACAGAGCCTCAAGCTGTCACCCTGGATAGAGTGCCATGGCATCACAGCTCACAGCAACCTCCAATTCCTGGGCTCAAGCAAGTCTCCTGCCTCCGCCTCCCAAGTAGCTGGGACTACAGGAGCCCACCACAACGCCCGGCCATTTTTGGCTGCAGCCATCATTGTTGTTTGGCGAGCCCAGGCTGGATTCGAATCCGCCAGCTCAGGTGTATGTGGCTGGCGCCTTAGCCTGTTGAGCCACAGGCACCGAGCCTCTAAGAAACTTTTTTAAAAGACTTTCAGTACCCACCATGGAAGGAACACCTAAAATGATAATTCAGTAGATATATCTTACATTTTATATAACTAAATAGGTTTTATTTTATTATTGATTAGCACATTTTTTTCATTCAGTGATTCATAGTAAAAAGACTCTGCCTTTAACCCACACATGTGTGCACACACACGCAGAAACTACTACAACCCTTAGGGAGTTGGCAAAGATTCTAGACACCTGATCAATCTGAAATAGATTGCATCGAAAACATGTATATCATGCTATCAACTGGAGGAACTTAATGAAGCTTCTAACCTAACCAACAATACTGTACGTACCTATTGGAAACTTGAAATCCCAAAACAACAGATCTTAGTTGATCTCCAGCTAAAACTACTTAGACAAACTCTAGTGTTTAAGAAAGTAGGTTCAGGCTGGGCAAGGTGGTCCATGCCTATAATCCTAGTACTTTGAGAGGTGGAGGTGGAGGTAAGACTGCTTAAGGCCAAGAGTTCAAGACCAGCCTGAGCAAGAACAAGATCACATGTTTATAAAAAAAAATTGAAGGCTCAGTTCCTGTGGCTCAAGCAGCTAAGGCATCAGCCACATACACCTGAGAAGCTGCTGGGTTCGAATCTAGCCTGGGCCTGCCAAACAACAATGACAGCTGCAACAAAAATTGCCAGGCATTGTGGCGGGCACGTGTAGTCCCAACTACTTGGGAGGCGGAGGCAGGAGAATCGCTTGAGCCCAGGAGTTGGAGGTTGCTGTGAGCTGTGATGCCACGCACTCTACCCAGGGCAATAGCTTGAGGCTGTCTCAAAAAAAATAAATAGATAAAAATAAATTTTAAAAATTGAAAAATTAGCCAGGCCTGGTAGCACACACCCTTAATCCTAGCCATGCAGAAGGCTGAGGCAGAAGGATTGCTTGAGCCCAGGAGCTTGACGTTGCCACCCCACTCTAGCCAGGTTAACAGAGTGAGACTCTCTCAAAAAAGAAAGTATGTTCATAAAATTGGGTATAGTGGTGCATACCTCACCTTGGGAAGGATCACTTGAGCCCAAGAGCTCAAGACCAGCCTGGGCAAATATTTTCTCTAAAATAAATAAATAAATGACATGATTTAAAAAGAAAGCATGTTCAGGGCGGCACCTGCGGCTCAAAGGAGTGGAGCGCTGGCCCCATATGCCAGAGGTGGCAGGTTCAAACCCAGCCCCAGCCAAAAAAAAGAAAGAAAGCATGTTCATAATTTCGCTTGATTCAAACCTTCTTTGTAGAAATACAGATCAAAGTATCATAAATGTCTTTTCAGGTTTCTGTGCACTTTTATTATATTTTGCCATTAGGCAAAATAGAGACATCAGATTATATTAAGCTAGAATCCTACCATTACTATAGTAATGGAGGGAAAAATAAAGAAAACTCATCACCTTTACCTTATTTAATACAATCCCAGTACTGACATTAATGCAATTATCAATCAGGCTCTCATAATTACAAAAAAAGGACAGTAATGTTACTGAATCAAAAGTGGTTTCCAGGTGCAAAGACAGTTACACAGGACATACCCTCTTCCAACCTTGGCTCAGGAACAATCTCAAAGGCACATATAGGCTCTGCTAACAGCCCTTTATGGATTGCTTCTGAAAATATTGTTACATGACCCTGCAATTTTACCACTTTACTAACTACCAGTCCTTTTTGCAAGACACACAGACATAAAGCCTATCCTGCCAATTCATGTATCAAGTGAAACTTTCCTTTCCAGGAAAACAGACTCCTGAGTTCCAGATACCACAACAGAAAGCAGCAGGAAAACCACTGGTAGTTTTCTTTTCTACTGTGTTATTTCAGGAAAAAGGTGGACTTTAAATTTGGAAATACATTCTACAACTTCAAACATTCTTCTACATAATACTAAAACGGTGTAACTGATGTGTCTTCTAACGAGGAGATGGGTGACTACTTCTTGCATAAAGTCTCAGCCAAGGACAATCACACATCCTACCTCCTTCCCTTCTTTGCGGCACAGTTTTTCAATCACCCTTGGGGATGTTTACGCACATGAGATACCGTGTCAGTTGCACCTCATCTGCTCTAAATAAATGTCAGTAGCCTCTCCAATGTTTTCAAACAGCAACATTAAATGTCTTACCCATTGCTCGGTGCTGAAAGAGGGTCCTAGATATACAACAGCATAGGCTTGAACACAGAAAACCATATCCTGAAGCTTTAGAGACTGTCTACCAGTTGTCTGAGCTTTTCAGAGAAGATGTAAGAATCCCTACATTTTAATGTAACTCTTACCATCAGAATGATCCAACAGTATTTCTCAATGAAGGTGTTATGGTACATCAAGCAGGATCATACTGCAGTTAACATCCCTGACCCCAAGGCATGAAAGGCCAGCAGCACCAACGGGGCATTGTGACAACACAAAGCCCACACACACATTTCCACATGGCCCCTAGTGGGACAGTACCACCCCCCCAAACTTTAAATGTATTTTGGTACCATCTTCAATCACATGACACTCTGAAATGCACTTCTAATAGCACAATTATTTTGAGAGAATACAGAAGTAACTGGAGATGCAAAAGAAGATGATGTGAGGTACAGGCTAACTGCCCATGGGGCTCTTAAACAGCTACTGGAAAGAGTCCCCAAATCACGTTGCTCTTCAGTCACTCGTTCCTCTCCTCAGAAAGATGTTAAGTTACCTTTTAGCCTGTGCTGTCCAAGATGGGAGCAACTAGCTAGACGTGGCCATTTAAATTTAAATCAAGTAAAATTAAAAATTCAGTTCTCAATCACACCAGTCGCACGAGCAAACAGACCCTATATTACAGGACATTACTGCAGGAAGTTCTGACAGCACTGCTCTACAGCTTCCTAAGCATGTGACCTCCACCTCATCACCACTTTAAGGGTGGTCTGCAGCAAAGATACAGACTTCCTCAGTGGCCGCTACAGAAAGTACTTACACAGTCCACAGTTCATCTCCAAACTCACTTTAACATTTGGCTTTTAAAACAAAATTCCAGGCACAGGTGAAATTAAAAGCAGAAATTTCAGCATTAGACCAAGTTTCTACGGAGTAGATCACTTCTCTTATAATATCCCCTCAACAGGGCGGTGCCTGTGGCTCAGTGAGTAGGGCACTGGCCCCATATACCAAGGGTGGCAGGTTCAAGCCCGGCCCCAGTCGAACTGCAAAAACAAAAAATAGCCGGGCGTTGTGGCGGGCACCTGTAGCCCCAGCTACTCGGGAGGCTGAGGCAAGAGAATCACCTAAGCCCAGGAGTTGGAGGTTGCTGTGAGCTGTGTGCCACTGAGGGCGATGAAGTGAGACTCTGTCTCTAAAAAAAAAATAAATAATATCTCAACAAACTGTTGCATAAGAAAATGTTGATCAGTGAAATAATACTAGGAATGTGCTCAACTTTTCTTTCTTCTCTAGATACATCTATTAATGACCAAACTTTGTTTTATTAACAACAACAAAAAAATGTCCGATGGCTGCTGTGCCTTCACAAAGCTCTGTGTCGCCTTGGCAGGCAACAGAGGTACCGATGTCTGTTTGCTTTTCCCAAATTCAGAGCTGTTCCATCTTTTTCTGTTACTGGATAATCTTCTTCACAGAGTTTGTTGTCCACGCACTTACCAGGCCTTAGAATTGTGCCCAAGAAGAGGCCCAGAAGGCTGGACTCCACATTTCTAAGATGTTTACTACATAAATTCTCAAAAAGAATTTTAAACAGCTGTAAAAGTCTGTTTCTACCTCTCTGTAATTTGAAGCTCTAAAATATAAGCAGTAATTCTATTGTAATTCCCTGTAGACCAGAGTTCTCCAGTTCGGTGTACCTAAGTTTATCAATAGGCCAATTCAATAACAAGGAAGAGAAGGATGTTCCGATCTGAAGTATCATAATTTGGAAGTGGGTACAGCACTAGCATGCCTGAGTTCCATCTACGTTCTACCACAAATTGACGCACTCTAAGACCGAAGGTAGTCAGCAGGGTAAGCTAAGGGTTCTTATCTTACAAAACAGATGATAAAACATTATCATGCAAACTGCTTAGCACATAATACTCAGTAAGAGCGTAAAGCATGTTGCTAATGTTATTTTTGCCCTGGTTGCTCCTTCTGCCTGGAACATTGTTCCCCTGATGGTGCAGAAAGCTAGCGCCTTCTCATTCTCTACATCTCAGTGTAAATGTAACCTCCTGCGAGGTTTCTCACTCAAGTTCAGTCTATGCCCCTGTTCTTTTCTATCACAGACCCCTCTGCCTTCCTGCAACTTCTCCCAATGTATAAGGAATTTATATATTAGCTTAGTTCTTCATTATCAGTTTTCCTCACTAGGATGTAAGTTCCATGATGACAGTAAATCCTGGGAAAATAGCAAAGGGTCTGGCACAGAGTAGATGCTCAATGAGTTGATACGTAAATGAATGAATTTATTTCTGGATTGAATACAGTTAACTGTTCCCTTCTTACAAGACTTCTACTTTTCTAAGCAAATGTGCCTTGTTACTCTTCTGGAAGGCCATTGAGTATGGAATATTTCCCATCTTCCTGGTCACGGAACCCTTTTCTTATGGAACAGCTTCATATCTCAAGAACTGACACTTTATGGGATACAAAATGGAAAAAAAAAATCAGTTATAAACATCCATTCAGTTAACATTATCTAGATATTTTAACCTCTACCTTGGCAAACTTACTCATTTGCAGCATGAGAAAACACTGAAATACCTATATCACACCAGGTGCCATTCTGATCTCTGAAGATTAATAAAGAATAATGGAGGGCAGTGCCCGTAGCTCAGTGGTTAGGATTCGAACGCAGCCTGGGCCAGCTAAACAACAATGACAACTGCAATAAAAAAATGGCCGGGCATTGTGGCGGGCGGCTATAAGCCCTAGCTACGTGAGAGGCTGAGGCAAGAGAATTGCTTAAGCCCAAAAGTTTGAGGTTGCTGTGAGCTGTCTCACCACGGCACTCCATCAAGGGCAACATAGTGAGACTCTGTCTCAAAAAATAAATAAATAAATAAATAAAAATAAAGAATAATGGGTCTTTTTGGAAAACAACCAAAGGAGTAGAGAAGAGAACTTAATAAAGATTTCAGAGCCTACTTACAGCCCAATTCTGTAATCCTACCATGCTGAGAGGTCGAAGCAGGTGGATTGCTTAAGCTTAGGAGTTCAAGACCACGCTGAGCAAGAGCAAGACGCCATCTCTTCTATAAAAAAGAAATATAAAACTAGCTGAGCATAGCAGCAAAACACTTGCAGTCTTAGCTACTCAGGAGGCTGAGGCAAGAGAAGCATTTAAGCCTAAGAGTTTGAGACTGCATTGAGCTATGATGACACCACAGCACTCTACCCAGCGTGACAGAGGAGTAAGAATCTATCTCAAAAAAGAAAAAAAGAGAGAGAGAGAGACTATATCTACATAACCAAGCCTGATAAGATGAGTTAGCACTGCCAAGTTCAGCTCATTCATTACCAGATCAACTTCTACAAGTGTTGACAAAGGTTTTAAGTTCCTAGACAGTGTTTCCCACAAATTTGGACATGTTAAGTGTCAGATATAAAGAACTGGGAATGTAGAGAGTTAATACTAGAAATCAAAAACTGGAAGACATCCCAATCTGTTATAGAGGTAAGAAGGGGTAGAAACCCCAGTCTAACCTTACAAGGTCATGAAGAAATCCAAGATGGCCATATTTCAGAGTTCAAAAATCAGCAGCCCTCAGGTGATGCTGAGCTCACTAGTATGTTGTATTGAGCCCAAACAATACATCTAAAATTTTAAGTTAGTTGCTGACATGTTTAAATTGGAAAACTTTACATAGAAATTAACAAAGGTTACAAAATACAGTCCACTGACAATCCACATTCCCCCACAGCAGCAACTGGCTGGAACACATAACTCACTGCCTCATTTAATTTGCCCAGTGACACCTCCTCTAGGCATTTGAGTTTACAGTTCCTGGATACACTTAATGTCTGATCCACATTGAGAGCTGAATGCCAACAAGAGGAAGAAGCAAGCACAGTCAACCTAAGAAAACTGGGACATTGGCTCGGCACCTGTGGCTCAATGGGCTAAGGCGCCAGCCACGTACACCTGAGCTGGCAGATTCGAATCCAGCCCGGGCCTGCCAAACAACAACAGCTGCAACCAAAAAATGGCCGGGTGTTGTGGTGGGCGCCTGTAGTCCCAGCTACTTGGGAGGCGGAGGCAGGAGACTCACTTGAGACCAGGAATTGGAGGTTGCTGTGAGCCATGATGCCACAGCACTCTATCCAGGGTGACAGCTTGAGGCTCTGTCTCAAAAAAAGAAAAAGAAAACTGGGACATTGCAGTCTGCAGCATCATCCACCCCATTCAGTAAAACAGCCTCCTTCTCACTCAGGGCTGCTTTCCGGGAGCTCCCAATGGCACCAGCCCTGGCCAATTTAAAGTTTGTATGTCATCTTCCTGCCCCTGAGATCACTTCCCCTGGAAACACTTTTTCCCTCACTTTGCATTCCACACTGATGCCGAGTACAAGAGTAATTTTGGTTTTCATTTGTGGCAGTATGTTTTTAAAAAGCTTTCAGATAAACTTAGATATAGACATACATGACCACAAAACCACCTCAGATGGGAAGTTACTGTTGCTAACCTCTCAAAGGGTAAAGACACAAACAGATCATATTATCTCTCGCAAGTCAGGACAGAATTGCGGCTGAATCCAGAACCCCTGGGTTGGTGGTTCTTTTCACTCTTCCAACTAGTCACTGTATTTTGTTATGTGTGTCAGTGAGGGTCCTGGAAGGAAGCAGATACCACACTCAACTCAGAACACTCCGAGAAGAATTTCGTGAAAGTCCAGAAAGGGCACGGGCTTTGGTGTGGAAGCCTAGGCAAATGACTCACCGTCCTTAAGTCGCCCAGTCTGCTACCAGGCTTCTTCCACTGGCTAAATCCAACCAGAAGACAGAGACAAGATGGCTGACTTAAAAGTCCATATTGGTCACTTCCCGGGGCAGAACGGAAGAATGAAAAAGGGTGAAAAGTGACTAGGAAAGAATGAACAGAAGATGACCGTACGTCATACAATCTCCAGTCATTTGAAGGAGGGAAAAAATATATATATATCACACATATTCCCAACAGAACACCATACTAGCACTTCACGTTCCAGAACTACATACTTTACTTTTTAATTATGGCCTTCAGGACAGATTTCCTCCATGTTAAACAATTCCCTCTAATGTCTTACAAAGTCTTTAATAGTCTTGAGTATAAAACTACCACCAAAAGTTTTCTTTAAATTAGTTTCTCCTTGTTTGGAGACAAATAAACCCTATCAGATATGTCTAGTAGATTCTGTCACAAAAATCAAGCTTTCTTTCCCCCAAAGCCTTAAGAGTTGCTTCCTTAGCCAATAATCACATTATTTATCATGTATAAAAATTACTGGTCAATTAGGCATTATATATTTTGGCAAATAATTCATTGTCCCCTTAAAATTCCTTGATACTTTTGGAAAGATGTCTTTGAATTTCAAAAAGCTAAATATATTTTACTTATTAATCAACCCTAAACATACTCTAATCTATTTGCTCCAAAAGAACATTTAGAATCTTGAACACATTATGCTTAGTGAAATAAGCCAGTCACAAAAAGATAAATATTGTAAAGTCTTTTTTTTTAAGAATCATACACCAGAGAAAACTCTTTAATATTTTTAGAGGTCTTTTCTAAGCACAGTGTCAAAAAGAGAAGTTTTAGACATTCCACAGCCCCCATTATTCAATGTATGCATCTTCTTATATGAAAATGTTCTAGATGTGGATGGTGGTGATGCTCATATATGAATATTATGCCACAGAACTATATACTCAAAAACAAATGATACATTTTGTTACATATATTTTACCATGATAAAAAAATAAAATTTTGAAATCAGGCATCTACCTCTCAATATTTACTTTACCCTAAAAATATCCATTTAGTATTTCTGCTACCTCCTTTTCTGCCTGAAAATTCCTTTAACAATACAATTGGAGACCATTACTGATACCTTAGCCAAACTTCTGTCTTCAATGTATTGAGAACCCCCCCCCATTGCTGGTTTTGAAGTTTAGTGAAGCTCAATTTCATCCTTGATCTTTCTAAATAAACTCTTTTCCTCTGTCCCTAGTGTCCATTCTGAAATAAAGTTCACGTGATCCCAAGGAAACAGTCTTTAGACTATTGTGTGTCTGCCATACACCAAACACTGAAGTTTCAAAAACAATAAGTCAAGATTTCTGTTATCAAGGGGGTCCATTAGTGGATGAGGCAAATACGGCTGGATGACATTTCTCCTTCCCCAAATTCAAGCAAACACTAATCCCTATTTATTTCCTCAAAGCGTGAAAATAGTACTAGCCTAGGAATTTTCAGGGTTTTTCAAAACCAAAGACTCTTCATAATGGCTCAATGGGAAGCTACTCAAATATACATCAACAGTAGGATAAATTAATAAATGGTGGTCATAAATGGAGTGCTATGCAGCCATACGAATGAACAAACTATTGACATAACGTCACACATGAAACTTATAAGTATAATGTTAAACCAAAAGAATATATCTGTATTTATTGCATTTACATATATTTTAAAATAGGTAAAACCAATACCTGATGACAGAAGTCCAGAGAGTAACAACATTTGCAGGTGGGGGTAGAGGAGTCTGGTTTTAGATCAGGGTTAGTGATGGGAAGGAGCAATAAGGAAGGCCTCTTGGTGCTGGTCATGTTCTATTTCTTATTCTGGGACAAAGTGACATGGGTGTGTCATTTTTGGAAAATTCATCAAGCTGTGAACTTAAGACTTCTATTCCCCTCTGCATGAATGCTATATTCAATTAAAAACCTACTATTAAAATTTCTGCTCTCAATTTATGGGGTAAAAAGAAATAAAGTATATAGTTTATCATATGACAATAAGTGCCATTTAAAAAACTGAAGCAAGGGCTCTGCGCCTGTGGCTCAACGGGCTAAGGCGTAAGCCACGTACACCTGAGCTGGCAGGTTTGAATCCAGCCCGGGCCCGCCAAACAGCAATGACGGCTGCAACCAAAAAATGGCCGGGCATTGTGGCGGGCGCCTTTAGTCCCAGCTACTTGAGAGGCGGAGGCAGGAGACTCGCTTGAGCCCAGGAATTGGAGGTTGCTGTGAGCTGTGATGCCACAGCTCTTGAGGCTCTGTCTCAAAAAAAAAAAAAAAATTGAAGAAAGAAAAGGGATCAGTGAGTTCCAGGGTACATAGAGGAACATAGAGGAATATAGAAGGGGATTTATAATTTTAAATGGCCAAGGAAGGCTGAAATGAAAAAAGTGACATTTAAATAGGAACTTGAGAATGGTGTCGCTGTAAGCTATGCAGCTTTCTAGAGGACAGTGCACAGGGTAGTTCAACCTGTGCACTACACTTTATACAACAACTTTCCGCCTTCCTTTCTTTCCTTAGTGGAATTATAGCAACCTAGATCATTATGGTACTTGTGAAAAGGTTTCCCCGTGCGTACACACAACAGAACAAGACTAAACCCTTAGAAGAATGGGATTCCTAGGCGCAGAAAGAGGTGGCAACCCGAACAAAAGAAAAGGGGTGAGTCTGCCTAGACTAGAAAGAAATTGGTCCAAGCAGGATAAAGGAGAAAGGTAAAAGAGGAATTATTCATTTTCACCCACCCACTCGCTCTAGAAGGGATGTCCAATTTTGTGAGTTGTTTGTTTATTGTTTTTTGTGGGGTTTTTTTGGCTTATCTGTGGTGTCAGATGTTATAAAAAGTAAACACGCACCCTTTTGTTGCTAATTAGCTTTCATTTAAGCTTGTATACTTAATGTGTGGCCCAAGGCATCTTTGACTCCTCTAGTGTGCGACAGAGAAAAACCAAAAAGGTTGGACACCTTGCCAGAGAAATCAAAAGTTAAACAATCACCAGTCCCCTTACCTCACATACACACGTGCACACACCATTTTTTCATTGATCAAGGATTACCACCCATCTGAGGAAAATGTCTAACAAAATAGTAATAAAAACAACAAACAAGGCAGTGAAAGGAAAGCCATTTATGAACCAGGAGCAGGCTCTCATCCCACATCAAATCTGCTGGT
>CAUYON010075421.1:0-31140 GCA_963573935.1 Arctocebus calabarensis | reverse complement strand
CTGAGAACCTGACCAGGGGCGGGAAGTCTGAAAACTTCTTAGCATTAGCTAAGTTTTAAAGGTGGTTTGAGTATCAATGTCTTTATATATTGATCAAGAAAATGCCATGAAGGCTATCTGTAACAGTACGATCAAAACATTTCTGAATGTATATGAATCGTGCCCTATGATTGCACCAATGTACAGAATTATGATTCAATAAAATTATATAAAAAAAATAAAGGTGGCTTGATAAACTGAAAAAGAACCTCTTAGAGGTAGTCTCCTAAAAAATATGAAAAACTCAGTATTTCAATAGATAAAATGCTTCAGAGTCACAAAGAGTTGACCCTGACACTGAAATAAAGAAGATAGAGCAGTGAGCTTAGCAGATTGTGATGAGACTTGTTTCTATATGAATTATTATTAGAAACCATATTTAGGTTAGCAGAGGAAATACCCATGAAAATGATTGGGGAACAAGGAATTAGAGGAAGCAAAATAAGATGTATGTTTCCTTTTTGTTGTTGTTTGGGATTCTTTGAGGGTACAAAAACTTAGGTTATGCTGATTGCATTTGTTAGGTAAAAATCCATCTTATAACTGTCCTATCCCCAACAGTGTGCCATACACCGTGATCCCTCATCCCCCCATCCCTTCATGTTTTAAAATGAAAACAAATGTGTTTCCCAAAATAATGTCTCTACTACTTTTTAAGTTGTTTCTAATTATTGCGATTTAGAGTTGATACAAAACTAACAATATTATGTTATTAATAAAGATAATTAAATTGCAATTATGAACTAACCTTTATCATGTTACAGTTAATAGACAGTGTACTCCTCCCAGCTGAGGTTGATTCTATCATCAGTAGAATAAAAAGAGGTGTTTTTGTATTTCATTTTACAAATTGAAGCTCAACCCCTAAGTACATTTGAAAGAAGCTATTATATTTAACAAATATCTTTATATTTATGGAGTATCTAAAGGTACTTTTCAAGGTGGATTCATATGAGGCGTGTCATTGTCAACAACAACAAAATCTGTGAGTACATGAAGCATATCTTTCTAAAGCCAGCAGGGACTGGAGCTGCCTTTGCATTAGCAATTCTGATTATTATAATTGTCATCATATGGCAAATATAAACAAGTAAGGAATTTGACTTGAACATTTTCAAGTTTTTATATATTTTCCTTTTCCCCCATGTTAAGTATTATTTCTTAATTTGGCTGTCTATTCTAAAGTTCTTTGTTTTGTTTCTTTAACGATAAAACATGAGAATGTATATCATTTTTAATTTGCATCGAGCTAGATAAAGAAACTAAATTCTTCGGCGTTGTTCAGTTCTTGTGTGTTGTGTTCCTGTTTTTAGCTGGTAGGATGCTATGTGGTGTGGAAGAACAGAAAGAGAAATGTCCTGAGAGTCTTAGTTCCTATCATGTCATTTACCCATCACAAGTTTACAAAATTGTTTAGCACCCCCATCTCAGTTTCCTTACCTGGAAAATGTTGGAGTCCTGCTATATGTTTTGTAAGGTCCCTTCTTGCTAAAAAATCCTGAACTAGCTAATTTTTTAAATAAAATTACTCCCGAGGGACAAACTCTTCAGAAAACCTGTCTTGAAGGGCTGTTTTTTGTCTTCTGCCGCTGACCTGCTGAAGCTTCCTCCAAAGGTGGTGCTGGTGGTGGTGGCGGTGATAGTGCTTATTCTGCATTTGGGCTCACTCGGTTTCCTAAGTATGTTATGCATCAGCTTTTACAAGATAAATTTGAACAGAACGGCATTGACGCTTTCAAAACATCTCTTGTAGATGAAAAGGTGCAAGGAGACTTCTGCACATGGGGCATATTCAGATCTGCTTCAGCGCCAGAAGGCAACCGTGGTTGAGAATAGCAAACTGACAGGGAAGATCAGTGAACTGGAAGAGATGGTGGCGGAATTGAAGAAACAGAAGTCCCGCGTGGAGGAGGAGCTTCCCAAGGTCAGAGAGGCTGCGGAGAGTGAGCTGAGAAAGCAGCAGAGAAATGTGGAGAGCATCGCCCTGCAGAAGATCAGGGCTGAAAGTGAGGCCACGCAGTGCCGCCGGGAACTGGAGCGCATCGTGAGAGGGAAGGAGGCCGCCGAGCGCGAGCTGGAGCGCGTGAAGCAGCTCACGGCCGAGGCCGAGGCGAAGAGAGCGGCCGTGGAAGAGAACCTGCTCAGTTTTCGGAATCAGTTGGAGGAAAACACCTTCACCCGAAGAACGCTGGAAGATCATCTGAAAAGAAAAGATTTAAGCCTCAGTGATTTGGAGCAAGAAAAACATAAGTTGATGGACGAATTAAGAAGAAAGAGAGATAAGGAGGAAGAACTCTTGAAGCTGATAAAACAGATGGAAAAAGACCTCGCATTTCAGAAACAGGTAGCAGAGAAACAGTTGCAAGAAAAGCAAAAAATCGAGTTGGAAGCCAGAAGGAAAATAACGGAAATTCAGTATTCGTGGAGAGAAAATGGGTTGCCGACTTGTACGTTGACCCCGGCTGCGTCGTGCAGGGCAGTGACCGGCTTTCAGGACGATCACGATAAACAGACAGCGGCAGAACTCCAGCAGCAGGTGCATGAACTGACGGTGGCCAACAGGAGGGCTGAAAAAGACATGCAAGAGCTCAAGTATGAACTCAGTGCCCTGCAGCTCGAGAAAACGTCGTCCGAGGAAAGGGCTCGTTTGCTAAGAGATAAACTGGATGAAACAAATGATACGCTGAAGTGTCTTAAGTTGGAGTTGGAAAGGAAGAACCAGGCAGAGGAACAGTATTCTCAACAGCTCCGAGAACTTGACAGGCAGTTGAACCAAACCACAGGTAAAGCGGAAGAAGCCATGCGGGAAGCCAATGATCTCAAGAAAATAAAGCACAGTTATCAGTTAGAATTAGAATCTCTTCATCACGAAAAAGGGAAACTGCAGAAAGAGGTGGACAGGATCACCAGGGCACACACCATGGCGGAGAGGGATATTCAGCATTTAAATTCACAAGTTCATTCCCTGCAGGGCGAGAAGGAGTTCGAACGACTGCGAATATGCCAGAGAAAATCAGATCATTTGAAAGAACAGTTTGAGAAAAGCCACGAGAGGCTACTTCAAAACATCAAAGCTGAAAAAGAAAATAATGACAAAATCCAAAAGCTTAATGAAGAATTAGAGAAAAGTAATCAGTGTGCAGAATTGCTGAAACAAAAAGTGGATGAGCTTACGAGGCAGAATAGTGAAACCAAATTAATGATGCAGAGAATTCAGACAGAATCCGAGAAAGTGGTTTTCGAGAAACAAGCTATCCAGCAAAGATGCGAAACCCTGAAAACTCAGGCAGATGGCTTCAAGGAGCAGCTGCGTAGCACAAATGAGCACTTGCACAAACAGACAAGAACAGAACAGGACTTCCAGAGGAGAATTAAATGCCTAGAAGAGGACCTGGCCCAAAGTCAAAATCTAGTTAGTGAATTTAAGCAAAAGTGTGACCAGCAGAACATTATTATCCAGAACACCGAGAAAGAAGTGAGAACTCTGAATGCAGAGCTGAACGCTTCCAAAGAGGAAAAGCGCCAGGGGGAGAGGAAGGTCCAGCTGCAGCAAGCTCAGGTGCAAGAGCTGAGTGACAGGTTGAAGAAGGTGCAAGACGAACTGCACCTGAAGACCATAGAGGAGCGGATGACTCACAGGAAGATGGTTCTGTTTCAGGAAGAATCTGACAAGTTCAAACGTTCAGCAGAGGAGTTTCGGAAAAAGATGGAGAAATTAATGGAGTCCAAAGTCATCACGGAAAATGATATTTCCGGCATTAAGCTCGACTTTGTGTCTCTTCAGCAAGAAAACGTCAGAGCTCAAGAGAATGCTAAGCTTTGTGAAACAAATATCAAAGAACTTGAAAACCAGCTTCAGCAGTACCGTGAGCAAATGCGACAAGGGCGGCACGTGGAAGCCAACCATTTCCAAAAGTGCCGGGAGCTTGAGGAGGAGCTGATCACTCAGAAACGGGAGGTTGAGAAGCTGAAGAACAAGATGGACCAACAGATAAAGGAGCACGAGCATCAGTTAGTTCTGCTCCAGTGTGAAATCCAAAGAAAGAACACAGTCAAAGACGGCTCCTTCAAACCAGATTTCCAGGCGACAGTGAAGGAGTGTCCACAATCTGGAGACCTCTCTTCGAGGAATCCTGGACACCTTCACCAGCCGGCCAGGCCTCCTCTGTTGAGATGGACTCAAGAACCCCAGCAGTTTGAAGAAAAGTGGCAGCGTCGGGTTGCTGAACAAAAACCCAAAGAAGTCCAGTTCTGGCCAGCAGGGGCGGCCCTGGAGAAAGAGAAAAGCCAGCAGTGTTACTCGGAGTACTTTTCTCAGACGAGCACTGAGTTACAGATCACTTTTGATGAGGCAAACCCTATCACGAGGCTATCAGAAATTGAGAAGATAAGAGATCAAAGCCTGCACAGTTCCAGACCACCTGCTAAGTACCAAGACAACAAGTGTGAAATGGAACTGGTGAAGCTTTTGGTGCCCTTAGAGGTATACTCCGTGTTCTGAGACCTTGTCAGCTTCCTCGTGTCAAGCCTCCTGTCTTGTTTCCTTTCTCTCCTCGGCTAAATTTTTAACAATTCTTAATGTGATTGGCTCTTGGTAGTTCTGACAGGAAAATAATGTTGTGATTCTTCTAATGCTTTACCAGAGTCTTTATTATCAATTATCATTCTTTAGTTTTTGAATGTTTGAGATTTAAAATACAGACATATAGTGGGAATAATGTTACTATAAAAATGGTAGAAGAACTAAGCAGTTAACTTTAACTTTTCACATATTCTATGGCTAAATTTCATCTCAATCTTTTTTCTTTTTTGAGACAGAGTCTTATCTTGTCACCTTGGTAGAGTGGTATAGTTCACAGCAACCTCAAATTCTTGGGTTTAAGTGATCTTCTTGCCTCAACCTTCTGAGTAGCTGGGACCATAGGCACCCGCCACAGTGCCTGGCTATTTTTACAAATGGAGTCTTGCTATTGTTCAGGGTGGTCTCAAACTCCTGAGCTCAAGCAATCCACCCAAGTCTGCCTCCCAGAGTGCTAGGATTATAGGGGATTACAAACGTGAGCCACCATACCAGTTCGGTCTTTTTTCTCCTTCCTTCCTCCCCACCTCTCTTCCTTCTTTCCCTCTGTTGCCCTGAGTAGAGTACAGTGGTATCAGCATAGTTCACAGCAACCTGAAACTCCTGGGCTTAAGTGATCTTCCTGCCTCAGTCTCCCAAATACCTGGGGGTAGAGGTGCACCCAGCTAATTTTTCTATTTTTAGTAGAGATGGGATCTTGGCCTTGCTCAGGTTGGTCTTGATCTCCTGAGCTCAAGTGAGCCTCCTGCCTCAGCTTTCCTGAATATTAGGATCATAAGCATGAGCCACTGTACTCGGCTTAATCTTACTTAAACAAACCATTTTAATACCTTTAATTGTTGTGTATAGTATACTTCAGACTCTCAACTTATTATTCATGATCCTACCTTGGTTTGAGACTTTTCTCTCTTATCTCATTTTTTTAATTTGAGAAATTATTTTTGGACTGAGAAGGGTAAAGTGACATAATGTTCTTTAGGTGACTTTTAACATCTTACAAATTCCTATTGCAGATAGCTAAGAACAAGCAGTGTGATATGCATGCAGAAGTCACAACCTTAAAACAAGAAAGGAACCAGGTTCCCAGTGCTGAAGAATGGATGCTTGAGGAGTGCAGAGTATCTGGTGGACTCAAGAGAGGAGATGTCCTTAAGAAAGGCTTAGAGTCAGAGACTGTCCAGAACTTTGATGGTGATTATGCATGTTCAGTCAGGGATGATGAATTTAAATTCCAAGGGCTCAGGCACAGTGTCACTGCCAGGCAGTTGGTTGAAGCTAAGCTTCTGGACATGAGAACAATCGAGCAGCTGCAACTTGGTCTCAAGACTGTTGAAGAAGTTCAGAAAACTCTCAGCAAGTTTTTGACAAAAGCCACCTCCATTGCAGGGCTTTACCTAGAATCTACAAAAGAAAAGATTTCATTTTCCACAGCAGCCAAGAGAATCATAATAGACAAGATGATGGCTTTGGCATTTCTGGAGGCTCAGGCCGCAACAGGTTTTATAATTGATCCCATTTCAGGTCAGACATACTCTGTGGAAGACGCAATTCTGAAAGGTGTTATTGACCCTGAATTCAGAGTTAGGCTTCTTGAGGCAGAGAAGGCAGCCGTGGGATATTCATGTTCTTCTAAGACATTGTCAGTGTTTCAAGCTATGGAAAATAGAATGCTTGACAGACAAAAAGGTAAACATATCTTAGAGGCCCAGATTGCCAGTGGGGGCGTCATTGACCCTCTGAGGGGCATTCGTGTTCCTCCAGAAATCGCTCTGCAGCAGGGGCTATTAAATAATGCCATCTTACAGTTCTTACATGAGCCATCCAGCAACACAAGAGTCTTTCCTAATCCCAATAATAAGCAAGCTCTGTACTACTCAGAATTACTGCGAATGTGTGTATTTGATATAGATTGCCAGTGCCTTCTGTTTCCATTTGGGGAGAGGGACATCTCCAGCCTCAATGTAGGGAAAACTCATAAAATTTCTGTAGTAGATATTAAAACAGGAGCAGAACTGACTGCATATGAGGCTTTTCAGAGAAACCTAATTGAAAAAAGTGTATATCTTGAACTTTCAGGGCAGCAATATCAGTGGAAGGAAGCCACATTTTTTGAATCCTATGGGCATCCTTCTCATATGCTGACTGATACCAAAACAGGCTTACAGTTCAATATTAATGAGGCTCTAGAGCAGGGAACACTTGACAAAGCCATGGTCAAAAAGCATCAGGAAGGCCTGATCACACTTACAGAACTTGCCGATTCTTTGCTCAGTCGGTTAGTTCCCAAGAAGGATTTGCGTAGTCCTATTGCAGGGTATTGGCTGACTGCTACGGGAGAAAGGATCTCTGTGCTAAAGGCATCCCGTAGAAATTTGGTTGACCGGATTACTGTGCTCAGATGCCTTGAAGCCCAAGTCAGTACAGGGGGGATCATCGATCCTCTTACTGGCAAAAAGTACCGGGTTGCTGAAGCTTTACATAGAGGCCTAGTGGATGAGGGCTTTGCCCAGCAATTGCGACAGTGTGAATTAGTAATCACGGGGATTAGCCATCCTGTCACTAAGAAAATGATGTCAGTGATGGAAGCTGTGAATGCAAATATCATAAGTAAGGAAATGGGAATCCGATGTCTGGAATTTCAGTACTTGACCGGGGAGTTGATAGAGCCACAGGCTCACTCTCCGTTGTCGATAGAAGAGGCTCTCCAAGTAGGTATGATAGATGTCCTCATTGCTACAAAACTCAAAGATCAAAAGTCATACATCCGAAATATAATATGTCCCCAGACAAAAAGAAAGTTGACGTATAAAGAAGCCTTAGAAAAAGCTGATTTTGATTTCCACACTGGACTCAAGCTGTTAGAGGTCTCAGAACCCTTAATAACAGGAATTTCTAGCCTCTACTATTCTTCCTAATAGGACGTATTTAAATAACTTTGTACGGGGGATGATGCCGGCTGGTTCATGCTGTCTGTCTAGAACATGATGACATCAGCTGATTGTGTATCATATACTCTTTCTTGAGAGCTAGAAATAACTTATCGCTCAGAAACGAGAGTTAAGTTTTAAATCGAAAATAACAAAACATTTGCCGCCCTTAAAATGGTTTCATTTAGCTTTGAGAATAGTTTTTTGAGTCTTGCCCATGCTAAAATAAGCATGTTTTACCTAGAATGTGGCATAAGCCTAATGAACTGCAACAAGTTCACAGTATCATTTCTTAGAATTCCTCTTCACCAAAGAGATCCAGCTGGTATTAGGGTTCCCATTTAGTAAATGATACCTTGCACTCACTGAAGCAGCCCAGCAGGCAACCATGGAAGCAAAAACTCATTCCCATATCCATGAGGCTGTACCGTTCTAGATGCCTTCAAAAAATGAAAAAGCTTTGAATTTTCCCGTATACACGTATAGTGACCTTCTTTACATATTAGAAAGTTTGCCACAATTTCTCATTTCTAGTTAAGATTTTGGAATTAAAAGCTAGTATTATGAGTACATTGTGTGTTTGAGGAGGGGAAGGATTTTCTTCATTCTATGTATTTTTCTTACGTTTGTAGACATTCTCTTTCCGTTTTTTGATTATCTTTCTGCCAAGGCGCTCATGATTGTAATGCTAACGCAAAGGCAGGGATTCAAAGATCTATTGCTTCATGAATAAAGTTGAACTTTTTAATTTGTCATATTGATGGAACAGCTGGGAGGTTGGACCAATCACTAAAGAATGTTTGTCACAGCTTTCTTTGCTACTGTAAACATTTTGGAAATATATCTGCTATATAACATGTTAAACATGGTTAAGCAAATAAAATACTTCAGTAGCCTGTGTGTGATGAAAAAAAACATGTTTACATTTTTATTTTACATGGAGAGGTGAGTTTAACAGCTCAGTTATTTATTGGAATGTCTTTTTTTTTAACCACCACACTTGTCAGAGGTCACTGGAAGAAGAAAAGAAAGAACATGTTGATAAAGCCAAAGAATTACAGAAATGGGTCTCAAATATCAGCAAGACATTGAAAGATGGAGAGAAGGCTGGAAAATCTACCTTCTCTAAACAAAAGGTACTCACAGAGCTGCTGATTTAATGACAGCGGGTAGACTTTACTGAGTTGGTATAGTCCAACTAGCACAACGTTTATTTCTTTGCCTTAATTTTCCCCATTTTTGTAGGCGATTATAATGAAGGGCAGAGAGACTAAGTAACTTGCCCAAGAAATTAAAGCTAGTATGTGGCAAAAGAAGGTTTCTGATTTCCGAGCGTGAATCCTATATATTGGCCTTATATTACTAAAGTAATATGTTGTTACGTCTCCCTCCTGATTATGAAAATTGCTGAAGAGCAGAATCATCCTGTTTGATTATCCATGCATTCCATATTATAAATATGTAAACATAAAAAGTTTCAAGATCAATGAAAACACGCACTAGGTTGTTAACACTATTGGGTATTGACTTCAGGTGCTTTTCTGCATCTTTTCTGTTTCATAAGGAGGGATTTACAGTCATTCATCAGAAATTCCAGTTTCTTTCCCCTCCCCAAGTGAATCCTGTAGTCCTGTGGGCCATTGTCTATGTCCCAGCTACTTAGCATTGGGTTGCAGCTTGCGAGATACTGGTGTTCCATTGGACTGCACCACTGATTAGGCTGCAGCTTGCGAGATGCTGGTGTTCCATTGGACTGCACCACTGGCAGCTCTGGGGACTTCAGTGCTTCTGCTGCTGGTGGTAGCGCTGGAATTGCTGCCGTGTTTTTAAGAGACAAATTTCTGCCAGGATAAGAAGCATTTTCCTCAAGGAATATTTTTCCTTTATTATTGCCTTCCCGCCCTTGCCTGACATTTGGAAATTTCATGGGCTATCACCACATTTCAATATTTAGCAGTCCTCCCCCCCCCCCCAGCTCTGCATCAGTACATACTTGTCATCAGTTAAAACGGATTTTATCAACATGACGAATTAGGGGAAAATGGCAATGTCTTGACTAGTTTTATCCGTGACATGAGCCAAACATCCCTATCTCACGTTCTTTCTTGGAGAAATGTACAGACCTGAGTATATACTTGAAATATTACTCATTTGAAATAAATTTGTATTAGCTCATAAAACTTATATGCCGCATATCTTGCAGTACAGAAGAAATGAGAAGTTGTTCGATGTTTTAATTCAAAAGCCTTCATAAATTTAATGCACATATTTCATTTAAAATACAGTCTTCCCTTTTGTATTCTCATCAAATAGAAGACAAATAAAATAAGGACATAAACTTTTCTTGGGAGAACAAGTTTTTTCTGTTATATATGGATTATAAGCTATTGTATTTTCACACCCTAATAGTTTAAAATCCTACACATTACTTGCTCAGATTTAGACTTAATACACATCAAAGTAGAGAGATACTATTTGTATGCATATAATGGCCTTAATTATGACTTTTTAAGAATATTTGGCCTCTTGTTAAAGGAAATTTAAGGTAATTTGATATGAATGCATTCTTCAAAACTCATTATGGCTTCATGATTACCTATAACTGTGAAAAATAGATTTTATGTTGGCTCTAAGTAAAACACACAGGAGAAAAAAATACATCTTTTCATTGGAACATTTCCTCTCCTTTCTGCTCATTTAAAAGAATGGCAGTTAATCTCTGAAATGAGAGATTCAGAAGTGAAACACGGAAGTATTAGGAGAAAGTGTGATGACCTTTCACAGGTGCTCTTTGGAAGAAGTGTTCCACATTCCTGTATCTGTTTGAATACTGTGATGTATAAGGATGATATGGCCAGTGCTGGGTGCTGAGCCATGTGGGTGTTAAGGACACCTTTATCCATGCGTGGGTTGGGGCAAATGTGAGAACAATATCATGTTGTATGATTATTTCCTAATAAAAAGGATGGCATTAAGGATCTAGAGGGGAGCTTTCCTGAATCCTTCATCCTAAATCAAGTACTCTTTATCTGGGCCTATAGACTACTGATCACTGACAGATTGTTGACTTGGGTCACCCAGAAGGGAGACCCAGCCATCATTTGGGTCTTGATTAAAACTTGTTTAGTTTTTTAAAAGCTAGCATTGTTTAGCTCTTTCGAGGGAAGGATTTGAATGTGACTTCTTTACTTTACAGATTTCCAGTGAGGAAATATCAACCAAGAAGGAACAGTTATCTGAAGCACTTCAAACCATGCAGATTTTTTTGGCTAAACATGGAGACAAGTATGTTGGTCGTCACGATCTCTTTGATGCAGAGTAGGGGCGTGTTCTTCAAAAAGGAGATGGGAAGTTTTAATTAATGGAGATTTAGAAAACGAAACTCAAACCAGTCACATTCTCCTTAATATGGTAACATAACAAATATAAACTTAGCAACTTAACTGTCACTTTTAATCTTCACCACAATTCTGAAGTATACCAATTTTCCTTATATGTTTGTGATAAGGAAAGGCTCAAAGAGGTTAAGGATTAATAGTGAAAGGGAGAATAAGTGAAAGGTAGATTTACCTTTTGGAAAATGTGTGTAAATATCCTCTTCATTTTCTTAGGTGAGACTTCTGGCAGCCTAGTTTCTCAGAGTTTGGTCCTACTTTTTACTTCACATGTATTTCAGTCAATGCCTCAGTCAGGGAAGGAATTTGTTCTTTTCTTGAACCCTTTTTAGATGACCTCTTTAGGATTGTTCCAGAATGACTTTGTATTAGATAATCAGGTTAATTTCCTTAAGTTGGAACTAAAGTTGTCTTGAGAAATGGTGCCTTATTGCTCCTTTCCCATTTTGGAACTAACACCGGCATGCTTCCTTCTGTCAGATAATAATGGTTGTTGTTCTGGAAATTTGGATGGTAGAGAAGTGCCAATATATTTTTAGTTTACAGCTTTCTTTTGGTCCTATTCTCAGGCAAGGGAAAGATTGCTATACAGTCACTCCAAGACTTGAGAAATATCTATGTGAGGCTGTATTTTATTTTATAAGCATGTGACAAAGTTAGTGAACCTAATGTATCGTCTTTATCACTTGAAGACTTGCACTACCCTTTTAATACTTTCTGGTTATTTTAGAATGACAGATGAGGAAAGAAATGAACTGGAAAAACAAGTGAAAACTCTTCAAGAAGGTTATAATGTAGTATTCAGTGAATCTCTCAAACAACTACAAGAATCACAAACCTCAGGAGATATAAAGGTAGAGGAAAAGGTAATGTTTATTTGAACATAAAGCTGTGTTAAGAAGCTCAGTTTGATTGCATGGCTGTGGAAGTATATGTCAATAATAAAGAAATGACTGGATTTTGTATGTGGATAAAACATGGATGGAATTTATTTAAATGTTTTGAGATTTTGGTATTTATTAAACGCAGTCTTACACTTGCTGATCATCAGTTTCTGTGACATCTTAATCTCTGCCTTGCATGTTAAAAGAAAGGAATCATTCATTTTTCTAACTCTTCTCTTTAAAAGCCATTCTTCTAGTTTATTACATGTTATAAATACGATGTTTTAAAAGACCTGTGAGTCCATCCCTTAAGGCAGCATTGGTATGTTAAAGAGTTTGTTTGATTTTTAGAGATATGCAGGAGACTTATTTGAGTAACACAAGGCCCTATATTATACTGAAGATGCCTTGCCATCGTGTTGAAGTTTGGCATTTAAATTTTTTAAACTTGACTGTACATTCATCAACCTGCCCAATATAATTTTCAATATTCAAAAAGTTATCTTTTTTTTTTTATCCTAGAAAAACAAAAAGTTATCTTTATATTTAATTTTGTTACTCCCGGGAATACTTTTCCACATAATTTGTCATGTTTTGGGGGTATGTAGCAATTTTTCTGGTTTCTTAGTTTTTGACTGTCTTTGAAGAAGTCATATGCTGTAAACATCAATAGCATGGGGTTTGATTCTCTCTTTCATGCCACTAGACTCTAATCTCACCCAAATGCAGAAAGCATGATTTGCCTTCTAGGTACGTGTTCTATTTCCTCACTATCATCATCTACTCTGTGTGTCTTCACTAACCTTGTTAAAGTACACGGTATTAAGTTTTCAATTCACAGATGCATGTTGTTTTCAAAGCTTTTATCACATCCTGTGCTGTTGAATAGATCACTGACATAGATCACTTGTGCATTTGAGCTGCCTAACACTCACAGCATTGCTGCACCTTGGTAAGTAGAGGACTTCTATGTTGAAGTATATTATTTATTTAAAAAAATAAAAAATAAAAAACCAAGTTGCGTGAAACTCTGCCCACCCTTGTCTGACAGATTGACCTGAAATTTTTATATTTTCCTTTCAGCTGGATAAAGTGATTGCAGGCACCATTGATCAGAAAACTGGAGAAGTCCTTTCCATCTTTCAGGCAGTTTTAAGAGGCCTCATTGACTATGACACAGGGCTTAGGTTGCTTGAGACACAGCTCATGATTTCTGGTCTAATTTCACCAGAATTAAAAAAGTGCTTTGACCTCAGAGATGCCAAAAGTCATGGCCTTATTGATGAGCAAATTCTGTGCCAACTCAAAGAACTAAACGAAGCTAAGGAGATTATTTCTTCTGTGTCATCTGCTACAGTTCCAGTACTGGATGCCTTGACTCAAAGCAAGATATCAGAAGGCATGGCCATTAAAGTTCTGGAGATACTGCTCTCCACAGGCTTTCTCGTCATTCCAGCCACAGGAGAACAGTTGAGCCTACATAAGGCTTTCCAACAGGACTTGATTTCCTCAGCATTATTTTCTAAAGTATTGGAAAGACAAAATATGTGCAAAGATCTCATTGACCCCTGTACCTCTGAGAGGGTGTCTCTAACAGATATGGTACAAAGAAGTGTTTTACAGGAAAACACCAGAATGTGGCTTCTACCTGTGAGACCACAAGAAGCAGGTCGAATAACATTAAAATGTGGAAGAAGCATAAGCATTTTAAGAGCAGCTCATGAAGGTCTCATAGATCGTGAAACCATGTTTAGGTTATTAGGTGCACAGCTTCTTTCTGGAGGTCTGATCAATGGCAACTCTGGTGAGAGAATGACTGTTGAGGAAGCTGTGGCAGAAGGGGTGATTGACAGAGACACTGCCAGCAGTGTTCTCACATACCAGGTTCAAACTGGTGGAATCATCCACTCAAACCCTGCCAAGCGCTTAACAGTAGATGAAGCAGTCCAGTGTGATTTAATAACATCCAGTAGTGCCCTGCTGGTACTGGAGGCTCAGCGAGGCTACGTTGGACTCATCTGGCCCCACTCTGGTGAAATATTTCCCACATCTTCATCCTTGCAACAAGAGTTGATTACAAATGAATTGGCCTACAAAATCCTGAATGGCAGGCAGAAGATAGCTGCTCTTTATATCCCTGAAAGTTCTCAAGTCATTGGTTTGGATGTTGCTAAACAGCTGGGAATTATAGATAATAACACAGCATTGATTTTAAAAAACATAATACTGCCTGATAAAATGCCAGATTTAGGAGATGTAGAAACTTGTAAAAATGCCCGGAGATGGCTCTCTTTTTGTAAATTCCAGCCATCTACAGTTCATGATTATAGGCAAGAAGAGGATGTTTTTGATGGAGAAGAGCCAGTGGCAACTCAGAGCTCAGAACAAACTAAAAAATTATTCCTGTCTTACTTGATGATTAATAGCTATATGGATGCAAACACAGGGCAGAGGCTTTTGCTGTACGATGGAGACTTGGATGAGGCTGTTGGTATGCTGCTGGAAGGCTGTCGTACGGAATTCCCTGGCACGTTTCTTAGTAATGCTCCATGTAACCAAAAGGATGAATGTTTAGTTTCCCCAAGTAGTTTCGATAAATGTTATGGCAGAGAATCCAAACGTAAAGAGATCCCTGAAAATAAAAACTGTGCCACAGATGAAGAATTTCATGAAGTGGGAAATCATATCATGAGTAGTGAATTTTGTCAGTCAGAGAGCCCAGCAAATATAGTATCAATTGATCATAAAGTTAACAGTCCCAATCCCATGTCTTATTTAACACAGACTGAACTTGCAGAAGTTAGAGTACTTGGACCTGCCTCTGAAAACATACATGAACACTGTAAAAATCAAGGTCAAGTTGAAACAAGCAAACATGGAAATGAATATGGGCATTCTAAAGACATTGAAAACTTTGCAAGTGATTTAATAACAAGTCCTATTGTGAAATCAAAAATGGATAGATTCTGTGATCTGAACAAAACAGAGAATGAAGAAAACACAAGCAAAGATTCCCCCATCTTTGACTATTCCCCCAGGCTAAGTGCCTTGTTAAGTCATGATAAATTGAGGCACAGTCCAGGAGGTTTTAATGAGGCACATACCCCAGAAAGTGGAGGACATACACGTGACACCTCTGCATTGGCATTTAATGACCAAACCATGTTATCGGGTCATACAATGGGAGAAAGATTTCAAAACCACTTTCTGGGAATTGCGGCTATTAACATCAGTTTGCGGGGAGAGCACTCTGAAGCTTTAAATATTGGTGGCAGGAATCCTCAAGTGCAATATCATAATGATAAATACATGCCATGTACTTCTGGTGAGGATGAAAAAATACACAATGCTTCTCAGCTGAAGCCTGAAGATGAGCAAAGTGAGGCTGGGTTAGAAGAGTCCCCCTGTGCAGCTCCTGCTCGTGGGACACTGTTGCTTGAAGAAACCGTCAGTGCTGGTGACTATGAAACGTCCCTGCTGCATGGTCAGAAGAACGACACAGTAACAGACACCGAGAGTGAGGATGACTTTTACGATACCCCCTTATTTGAAGAGGATGACCACGATTCTCTGCTTCTTGAAGGTGACGACCAGGATTGTCTGCAGCCTGAGGACTGTGACACACTGCAGGAAGAAAATGATGGGATGACTCCTCCAGCTGATGTTTTTTATGATGTTTCAAAAGACAATGAAAATTCTGTGGTTCCTCAGGAAGGACTAATTGGTAGCTTAAGTGTGACAGGCAAAGCACAGTGTCTTCAGGATTTTCTCATAGGTACCGAGAAAGCTGAATTAAATTCTAGTCAAAGAATGCATCTGGATTCGTTTAGCTCAGACAAAGGGAATGAATGGTTGCTGGAGACTGAAGGGGAATGCACAAATACCCTTGAAGGCGATGAATCTGACTCATTGACTGATTATGATATTGCAGGAAAGAAGGAGAGCTTCAGTGCTTCGTTAAAATTTGATGACACTGGCAGTTGGAGAGAGAGAAAAGAAGATTATGTAACTGGACAAGAAAGTCAATCTGATGCTGAGTATTTAGATTCTGTGCAAAGTGAAGAAAGTTATTATTTGTGTGACAGTACTGATCAGGATGATGACAACGGTGTCTCTGGTTACCAGAGTAGTGATGATGTTGGTGTTGAAGGAGGAGAAGGCAGAGAAGAAATGGGAGGTGAGAAGAGAAAGCCCAGGTGTCAAGACAAGGCTGAAGATAGGGGTGTCCAGTTGTGTGCTTCCTTTGTAAAGGAAAAGGAGAACAGTGATGAAAGTCACAGTGTTAATAAAATGATTCTCCCAGATAAAATGCATGGTTATAGTTTTTCAGAAAAACAGCAACGTGCAAGTGTTTTACAGCCTGAATCAAGTAATATGAGTAGCTTAGTTACAGAAAGAAGCAACATTCCAGGGTGTACAACTGAGATTTTTGGTCTAAGCGAAGATGTGTTGAATCATGAGATGACACTAAAGCATGTAGTGCCACCTGTCATTAAAGATGCTGAATCTGAAAAAGACTTTAACCCTGTAAATATTTCAGGTAGTAATACCAGTTCAACTTTTGAGTTAAGTGATAATTTAACAAACATAAAGTTTAAGTTGATTCAAGAGCCAGAATGTACTGACCTTGTGAAAGGCGGAGATCAGTCTCTTAAGAATGTGAAACCTACAGTTGACTCATCTTTTGATAAAGTCGTCTATTCTGAGCTCGATTTAATAGGGAAATCTGCTGAGGGAAGCCACTGTTCATCCCTAGCCTTTGTCACTGACAGTGATCATAAAGGAAATGGAAGAGGTCAAATCAGAGGGAGAGTCAGCAGAAGTGATATGCCAAGAGAAGATGAGACGCCAGTTCAGAAGACAAAGCTGGATAAGAGAGAAGTGCTCACAGAAGGCTTAGAAGAAGAAAATAAGTATCTCAAACTTTTACCTAGTAAAATTACAAGGGATAGTCTTAATTTAACTAATAGTCTATTTCCACAAATCACAAACAATGAAGAACTTACTCAGAAAGGAAGGCTTAAAAAAGCAACTGCACCTCTTGCAGACAGACCAGAGAATCTACAGGCAGTGATCAGTGAAAGTCCCGTTCCATCTGAGAATCTTGAAGAAATATTTGACGCATCAGCTTCCATAGTGACTGGTGATGGTATTACTTCAGACATCATATCATCTGAGGGGAGTACCCGTACTGAGAAACATGCATTCGCTGATGGACCTGAAAAAGATCTTCATTTATTTACATATTTAAAACATTGTGATAAAAGTACAAAAGCAAAAGGCCTACCAAAACCAAATGAAGATATCCCAAGCTGTGTTTTAATAGCTGCCCCTCCCACCAAAGAACATTTACAATTAGGAGTTAATGATACAGAAGAGAGGTCAACTTGTATCCAAGAAGACTTGGCTCTAAATGAGATGGTGCAACCTAACAATCTTCACACTAAAGAAAGTATCTCAGAAGAAGAAACAGAAATTTCTCAGTTCACACTAGAGAGTAATGAAACCACAATTTCAATCTTACCTCTAAAAAAGGTGGAAGACCTTGGAAAAGGTGTTGTGCGGTCAGAGCTCTGTAGAAATAACTCCAGTGATATGTTAGGTACTGACTACTCATACTTAGAAATAAACGATGAGAAGGAAAAAATAGAGCACCAGTCACCAAAGGAACAAGCCTTGTCTCCAAGACTCCAAGGAAAAGAGGTTAAGATTTCTGAATTATCAGAGGTGTTTGTTGAGGATATAAAGGGTATCTTAAAAAGCAGGTTGAAAGACAGTCATAGGGATCTTCAAGGGGTTGAAGAAACTTCAGCCTATGCAGACAGTAGAATTTTAATTCAAAACTTAATTAAAAGGATTAGCACATCACAGTTGGTAAATGAAGCATCTGCTGTTCCCAGTGTCTCTAAGATCAGTGATTATACTGGTGTTGCCCACGTGAGGATCTCATCAGAACTAAAAGCGGAGAGTGGAGATGATTCTATTGCAAATCTCAAGTCTGAGCTTCTCCTTGCTCTGCTGAAGCAAAGTCAGCATAGCCAAAAGATTCCAGGGGCATTTGAATTGATGAGAGAATTAACTCAATTGGAGTATGACCTAGGGAAAAGAGGTATTGCATCTAAAGTACTTCCACTGCAACTTGAAAATATTTTCTATAAGCTGCTTGCTGATGGATATTCAGAAAAAGTAGAACAGGTTGGAGACTTGAATCAAAAAGGATATGCTACTTCTGAGACCATGGAAAAAAAGCCATACATTCTTGGTGATCTTAAAAGCAAAGAAGGAAACTACTGTTCCCTTAATTTACAAACAATAAAAGAAGTTGGCCTAGAAAGTTCTGCTGGGTGTGGATCAGCATTGCCAAGCAGTGAGAAGGATCTATGTAATAATTCCCCAAACCATTTGGAATGTATTTCAGAGTCAAAAAAAGAGACTTCTGGAGATAACTCAATGGGACAAGTAAGTTGACATTTTCATATTCAAATACTTGCGTGAAACACTTGCTGTATATTTTATTTGTTTTAAAAATCTGCACAAAGGCTATTGAAGTAAAATTGTCCAAATTTGTTTTTAGTTTTCCAGTGAGTTGCAGCATTGTTTACAGCACACTGAAAAAATGCATGAATATTTGGCTTTGCTTCAAGACATGCAACCCCCCTTAGACAACCAGGAGTCTCTGGATAATAATCTAGCAGCTTTGAAGAATCAGTTTAAACTCTTAGAGGTAAGAGCTATCTGCGGCCTCTTTATACATGATAGTTAGCTGATGTTAAATTTGGGAAAAGAAGATGTTAGTTTTGTTTCTTGTTTATGCTTGTGTCTTTTTACTAAATAGAAAATCTAAATAGACAAGTTTCTTTGCAGACATTTGAATTGGGATTGGCTCCAATTGCTATTATTTTAAGAAAAGATATGAAGTTGGCAGAAGATTTCTTAAAGTCACTTCCCAGTGATTTCCCCAGAGGACAACGGGAGGAATTGAGTGTTAGCCTCTGGAATTTGCAGACTTCCTTTTCTTCCCTCAGCAATGTGTCTTCAGAAAGAATGAAGCAGATCATGCTTGCGATTGACTCTGAAATGGTAGGCATAAAATGTCAAATTCTGATATTTGAAGAAAATTTGATTATTTGAGATTTTAGTCCTAAGATGAAGCCTTTGGTTTTTATAAGATTAAACCCCTAAACCAGAACTACTGTGCACAAAGATTTGAAATTTGGGGGACAGACAGAAGTAACTACACTATTTTATTTTCTAGTCTAAACTATCAGTTTCCCATGAAGAATTTCTGCATAAACTTGAGTCATTCTCAGATTGGATATCAGAGAAGAGCAAATCTGTGAAGGATACTGAGATTGGGAATGCTCAAGATACTGAACATGTAAAAAAAAGTTTGGAGTTTCTCAAGGCAAGTATCAAAATAAGTATGACGTAGTGTATCTAAAATACCTATGGATTTCATATAGTAAGTGTTTAGAAAATACAACTTTGCTAAGGCTGTAAGGGATTCTTTCCTTTGTCTCTAGAGATATTTGTTTACAGCTGTGAAATAATCATAACTTAATGGCTGCCATCCTGCTATGATCCCAAACGTCTTATCAAACTCTTAACGTCTGCTGACGTGTTGAGATTCGTTTTGATGTTTATATTCATGCGATAGTTATGTAAATGTGTAATGGTAGTAATTAGTCATATAAAAATAGTCACAGAAATACATAACAGTATAAGTAGTACAGTCACGTGCCTCTTAATGATGGGATGCATTTAAGAAGTACAAGTCAGTAGGAAGTTTAGTCTTTATGTGAACATCAGATTATGCTTCTGAAAACCTGAAAGACACAGCCATGCTTGTTACAGTATAAATGCCCTGGGCAGCTGTAACTCTGTGTGCATCCAAACATACCTACACATGGAAAAGGGGCAGGGAAGGTCCTGTTGTAACCGCAGGAGACCAGCATCACACTGTGTGGTCAGTGGCTGAAGGAAACATTGTTCCGTCGTTACCTAGTGTATGACTGTATTTATATGTTAGTCACTTTTGGCATACTGGATTTTTTTTCCAAGTTCTTAATTTGAACAGAATGCCTCATGAACAGCAGTTAGACTGCCTTTTCTTAGAGTCAGAAAACTGAAATTCTGGCCCTTTTAATTCATATTTCAAATTTCCCATGGTCTTACTCGGGTGTTACCACAACTTTGTGGGTGTTGTAAATACTAGAAAGTAATATTTTAATGTAGATATTTCCCTTCAATGTACTAAACTGGAAATTTGCCTTTTTTCAGAGTTACATTTTAAGTATGATGTGGCAGGCAAAGATAAAATATTCTTAGAGCGATTATTTACCTTTGTTATAATATGCCAGGTACCCTGGTATTTAAATAATTTATTATTGTCCTCTTATTACTAGATAATGGATAGATGTTTGATGCAATACACAAAAGTCAATAAACCTTTCCATCACGGATATAAGAAGCATATTTAAAATATGTTAATATAAACATTTCTGTGGCTTAGCTCTCTATGGGTAACTTGTGCTACTTTGTTCACAGAATGTCATAAAAGAACTTGGACATACCAAAATGCAGCTGGAAGCCACAGCCTTTGATGTGCAGTTCTTCATTTCTGAATATGCACAAGATCTGTCTCCCAGCCAAAACAAACAACTCCTGAGGCTCTTAAATACAACTCAGAAGTGCTTCCTGGATGTACAGGAATCAGTGGCTACCAAGGTGGAACGTTTGGAGACTCAGTTACAGCTAGAGCAAGATCTCGATGATCAGAAGGTTTGCCTGTTTTCGTGGAGTTGGAATTCTTTACTTTTAGGGTAAAACTGTAATGCAGACATCTAGGGATTATAGCATGATAGGAAAGGTTTTCTGGAAAGGCCTTAATGGACAGGGTATAGTAATGTTCAGAGATTATCACTTTCCATAATGATGCTATACTATAGTTGATTTTAATTTTCCTGACTCTCAAAAATATTCATTTCGACTGAGAGTCTTGAATTTTTTCCCCTAAGGATAGGACATGTAGATGTACTCAGAAATGTAAGGACTGAATTGGCGAATGGATGGCTAAAGAGGGTTAAGAGTTTGCTTTTCCTCTGGGAGGTGAAGTTGTAAAGCAGTTCAGAGCATGCCTCTGGAGCCAGGTTGCTCGACTTTACATCCCAGCTGCATAACTCATTTCTTGTGTGACTTAGAGCAAGTCACAGAAGGTCAGTTATCTTACTGGGAAATTGGAAATCATATTAGTGCCAGCCTGGTAGTCCTGTGAGCATTGGTTAAAAAAAAATAAATGCATATTTAAAAAAACACTTTGTAGCTGGATGTGGTGGCTCACACCTGTAATTCTGACACTATGGGAGGCTGAGGCAGGAGGATTGCTGGAGGTCAGGAGTTTGAGACCAGCCTGAGCAAGAGCGAGACCACTGTCTCTACTAAAAACAGAAAAATTAGCTGGGCATTGTGGTGGGCACCTCTAGTCCCAACTACTAAGGAGGCTAAGACAGGAGGGTGACTTGAGCTCAGGAGTTTGAGGTTGCTATCAGCAAGGTTACACTATAGCTTGGGCAACAGAGTGTGACTTTGTCTCAAAACAAAACAAAGCCAAAAACCAAACCAAAAAAACATTTTGTAACTTGCCTGGCATGTGTTTGACTTTTACTAAACATGATCTGTGGCTATCAGATGAATAATGTGTGTATATATAATAGGAAAAGGAAAAATACAGGTAACTAGTAATGACGTTTTAAGTTAATCTTAAAGATTTCACGGATTATATCAAGAGTGCTAATAGCAATAATGAGCAAAGAGGTGGGAATGCGGCTGGATGTAGGGATTAAGTACAAAGACTGCATGCAGGATTCTTTTTGTTATTTCTTGAAGCATAAGGCATTGTCTCTAGCATGATAACCTGTACGCACATATCAAATATGTGAACTGACAAATCACAACTAACTTCTCTTTTGATGTCTTTTTGCAGAATTAATTCTGTGTATCGCAGTTTTCAAGAGCTTAAGGAAATGGGATGTTTCTTCCTGTTGGTCAGAAGTTCCATCTCTTACACATGTGCATGGCCAGTATTCTATTGGGCATTTCCATCTGAACGCGCTCTCTGTCCGTGTCCATGGACCAAGCCCCTACTTTCTGTGTCACCCCGCTCTGTTTGTACCCCACTGCTACCATGTTTACAGCATACTTCTGAAAGCTTATTACAGGGAACTTGAAACTGTGTTTGAATGAGAAGCTGTCACAGTCGTGATTTTACGACCACGCATTTAAGATGTTTTGGTTTATCTTCACTTTAGGATGTGGCAGAGCATCAGCAGGAATACAGAGAGAAACTCCAGGGCATATGTGATCTCCTCACTCAGACCGAAAACCGGCTCATTGGTCACAAAGAAGCCTTTGTGATTGGGGATGGCACAGTGGAGTTAAAGAAGTACCAGTCCAAGCAAGAGGTAGAGTTTGGTTTTGTATTGGCAGCTCTGTGTGCCTGTTTAATTACTATCCTTTGGAAGGAAGTTAGGGTTATGGAAGAATACCAATAATTTCACCTTTTCAGAAGCAGGCATCGCTGGATGTCCCAAGCTTGAGCTTTAAACTTTATGCTAAAAGTTAGATTTCTAACTTAAAGCAGACCAGGATATTTTCTTCACTGTTTTGGTAGGAGAAATTGAGTGGGAAAGGTAGAAAGGTGGTTTGACAATGGAAATACCTTGTGTGATAAATTAAAATTTGGATCCATTTAAGGCCAGCCTACTCAAATGCAGATCAGGCTAGAAAACTAGCCATCAGTTTGAGTTCTTTCTCTTTCTTAATTCCTTCTCATTTCTTCCCTCTTTCTCTGTAATTTGTTTCTTTCTATTGGAGGAAAATGAAAAAAAAATAACAAAAATGACAGATAAAAATGTGTTTATTTTAGAGTCAGGAGAGAAAACATTCTCATTGTAATTAAATAGCTCTTGGTTCCTATGCCAGACTCTATCCATTGCCAGCTTTATAAATCAATCTCTGTGAGCCTCAGTCTCCCCATTGGTCATTCTTCCATTGCTACGTAGTTTAAAAGTTAAGTAAATATTGTGTAAGTCACTAGCACAGTAAAATGTCACATATTAACAGCCCAATAAATAGGATTCTTTTTGATTCAGAAACTTGTCAGAAAAATTTGAGGATTAAAATAACGTATGGAGAAAAATATATTAAAACTCAAATAGGGCTCGACACCTGTACCACGGTAATTACGGTGCCAGCCTCATACACCAAGGGAGCCGGGTTCGAACCTGGCCCAGGCCAGCTAAACAACAGTGACAACTGCAATAAAAAATAGCTGGGTGTTGTGGTGCTGTGGTCCCAGCTACCTGGGAGGCTGAGGCAAGAGAATCGCTTGAGCCCAAGAGTTTGAGGTTGCTGTGAGCTATGACCCATGGCACTCTTTCAAGGGCAACATAGTAAGACTCTGTCTCAAAAAAAAAAAACAACCCTCAAATAACAGAATATATAGAATGAAAATGCATAATAAAGGAAGAAAAGAAGAGGAAAATTACGTAGAGTAATCTCAAAAGAGGAAAGATAGAACTACCAAAGAGGGATCTGAATCTTAAACTTCCCAGTAGCCAGGGCAAAGAAACAAACATTACATATTATAGAAGCTGGTGTTCAGATGAAGAAGGTATCTTATTTCACGGGGAAACTGTTTTTATCCTGAGCACAAGATATATAGTTGAAAATAAGGTTTATTTTACTTTTATATTTGTTTTTTTGAGACAGACCCTCACTCTGTCACCCTAGGTAGAGTGCTGTGGCTTCAAATGAGCTCACAGCAACCTCATATTCCTGAGCTCAAGTCATCTTCCTGCCTCAGCCTCCCGAGTGGCTGGTGCCTGCCATGACACCCGGCTAGTGTTTCTATTTTTAGTAGAGACGGGGTCTCGCTCTTGCTCAAGCTGGTCTTAAACTCCTGAGCTCAAGTAATCCACTCACCTGGGCCTCCCAGAGCTATTGCACCCAGCCAAAAAATAAAAGTTTTAAAACAGTAAATATTATCTTGTATTTATACACTTAAAAATCTGGTGTGTAAAAATTTTTACAGACTATGTACTGAATGCTTCAGTATTTTTAGTGTTCCAGAGATGATATTCTTATGTTAAACATGAAAATCCATGCTCTTCTTTAATATTCTTGAGATTTTAAATTATATTAAGTGTTGTAATTGAAATAAAGCAATTCAAATTAACATGCTGACTATGCTTTTCAGAATACATGTGCTAAACTCTCAATCTCTCCGCGTACTCCCTCTTTTACAATTACAACTCTGGACAGTAAAATAGACATAATTTAATAATTTGTTTTTCTTTTGTATTACCAGGAGTTACAGAATGACATGCAGGAGAGTGCACAAGCATTGGCAGAAATAGTGAAAAACACTGAGAACTTCTTAAAAGAGAGTGGGGAGAAGCTGTCATGTGAAGACAAGGCTTTGATTGAACAGAAGCTTAATGAAGCAAAGATAAAGTGCGAACAGCTTAATTTAAAAGCAGAACAATCGAAAAAGGAGCTGGATAAAGTTGTGACCACAGCAATCAAAGAAGAAACTGAAAAGGTTCCTATTTACATATGTGGCACATTGTTGCTTTGTCCAGATGATTAGCTCAACTGCTGCTTGATGTATTAAGTGATACCAGGCGGTAAACAATGATTCACCCGGGGCTGGAATTCTGGTCTTCTAGATGCGCATATATAATTGACCACATATTACCAAAGGCTTGAAGAGTTGGCTTTGCTTAACTTTTTCTTAAAGTTTAAGAAAAGACTTTCTTACTGATCACAGATTTCAAAAGTGGAAAGTAAGAAACTTTCCACTTGTGAAATTTGTGATCACTCATCAATTATAAAATTTTGGAATGTATTTTTAAGCACAAAGAAACTCCCTATTGCTCTAACGTGTAATTTCAGTGTCCTAAATTTTCCACTTTTTAGTATCCTTATTCTATTTTAAAATGATCTCCGTACTTTAGTAGTGCCTTAAAACTCTGCCTCGGCCGTGTTCAGATTCCCTCTGTGAACTTACCCTGCCCAGGTTGCAGCTGTGAAGCGGCTGGAAGAGAGCCAAGCCAACATAGAAAACCTGTTACACTGGCTGTCAGCCGTGGGCCAAGACTCAGAAAGGCCAGAGACGAGACTCACACAGGTCATTGAACAGAATGGCACCCATTTTCAAGAAAGTGACGGCAAGTCGATGATTGGAGAAGAGGATGAAGTTAATGGCAACCTGTTGGAAACTGATGTCGATGGGCAAGTTGGAACCCCGGAGGAGAATCTGAACCAGCAATACCAGAAAGTTAAGGTGTGTGGTCGTAAACATGATGATATTGTTCATTTCTATTTCCAGCAATCACGGTGGAAACAAACTAGGGTGTGAGTTATCTTTTAAACCTTAATGATCCCATAGAGCAGTGGTTCTCAACCTGTGGGTCGTGACCCCTTTCACAGGGGTTGCCTAAGACCATCGGAAAACACATATTTATGATGGTTTTAGGAACCGAGACACTGCACCTCTGTCTGAAAATAATTTTATGGTTGGGATCATCACAACATGAGGAACTGTATTAAAGGATCACGGCATTAGGAAGGTTGGAACCACTGCCATAGAGTAAAATCCATTTTTTTCTAGGTTTGTCATTATGTCAGATACTATTAGTCATTGTGAGAATTCTAACCAAGTCAAAAAATAATGAGAAATAAATCACTAGATATAGCATTCTCCATGTAAGTGAAACAGAATTATAAGGAATTGAATTTAAAAATAATAACAGTTAACACTTACAGAGCAATCGCAGTGGGCCAGGCACTCTTCCAAAGAATTCTGTCTTAACAAATTTAGTCATTCCGATTACTGTTCTAGGTTTTGGTTTTTCATTTTGCAGATGGGGAAACTAACAGTATTAAACGAGCTTTCCTAAGTTAAACATTCCCCTTAAAAAGGAGAATGTTTCCTAAGTTAAACATTCTTCCCTTCCCCTAGTAAGGGAAGAAGTTGGTATTTAAAATTAGGCCGTCTGCTCAGCCACTCTGCTAAATATTAATCCATTTTCACTTAAGTTCCTCCTGAGCTCAGCTCAGCTATGCAATAGCTATACAGCTATTGTTAAGAAGAGGTATAAAAGTCCTTCTAAAAAGTTCTTGCATGATTGTTAAAGCTCACATTAATGCTACTGTAGGAACAAGGACAACTTTTGTAGAACCATTTCTGAAGTGTGTTGTACAACTGATAATTTAGTTTCAATATTCAGCCTTGGAGTTGGACGACTGTACTTTAGAAACTTTGGCAGTTCTGTTTATTTCCCTCCCACTCTTAGTTTTTGGAATCTCAGGCATAGGGTTAGGGGTTCTTACAGAAACTATAAATTATTCCAGGAGAAGGGTGGGAGTGTTTACTGTCACCATATCAAGGAACTGTTTTAGAACCTTATATGAAAAATCAGATCTCTTAAAATGAAAAAAATCTGATGAATTCCGAAAGGAACTTTATGAGCCAGTTGCAGTGAAGTCAAGAAAGGTTAGTAACTTGTCCGCAGTAGTGAAAAATACCAGTAAGTGGACTGAAAGATGTCACACAGGAAAGTCTTTGTTTTTAGTCATGGTGTGACCGTTCCTTCCTGACCTTTTTTACCTCTAACAACATAGGAATCCAAATATGTTTAAGCAAATTCTCATCTCTCGGTAGAGTGGAGAAATGGCCAAAGGGCCTGAACCCATGATTTCTAAATTGGTAGTTGTGCCGTAGGTCTTTAGTAAAGCCATTCTCTTCCTTACGCCTTAGAATCCTCAACTGGAAAAGGAAAGGGATGGATTTGATAATTTACAAAGTATGCTACATCTCCATGCTGTTATATACAAAGCTCTTCTGGAGGCTAGCATATGAATATAATTTAAATAACAAAGATAGTCTGGGGGAGAAATATTATTTAGTCAAAAGTGTTTATCCTGTGCCCCCGAGGCTGCAGGCATTGTTACAGACGTGAGAACACCAATGTTAACGAGCCTGTTGTCAGCTGGCTGATTGGGAGCAGATACAGGAGTGAGCGGTTGCCCTACACCAGGGCTTCTAACTCCTTTTCACTTCACAGCACACAGCCCTTGTACTCAGTCCCCGAGTGCTAGCACCTTTCTGGGTTCCTGGGATTCCCCAGTGAGCAAAAGAAATTCCCTATCCTGGCCCCACAGATAAGAACTAAGTTAGATGGGGTGTTAAAAGGTGGTGAGTGTTGGCTCGGCGCCTGTGGCTCAGTGGGCTAAGGCACCAGCCACGTATACCTGAGCTCACGGGTTCGAATCCAGCCCTGGCCCGCCAAACAACAATGACGGCTGCAACCAAAAAATGGCCGGGTGTTGTGGCGGGCGCCTGTAGTCCCAGCTACTTAGGGGGCAGAGGCAAGAGACTCGCTTGAGCCCAGGAATTGGAGGTTGCTGTGAACTGTGATGCCACAGCACTCTATCCAGGGTGACAGCTTGAGGCTCTGTCTCAAAAAAAAAAAAAAGGTGGTGAGTGCTAAGGGAGAAAAAGTTGGGGACTTAGAAGAGGATGGTTGAGCTTAGGGTTTGGGGGCCACTTTTCAGTGTTTAAACAGGGCTTAAAGGAGATGACTGATGAAAGATTTTACTGGACAAAGAATAATGTGCGAAAAAGGTCCTGAGGATCTTCCAAGGTGGGGAGAAGAATGGGTGTAGCAAATAAGTTAGAGGTGGTGAAAAGAGCTCTATTATTTGGCTCCTTGTAAATTATTATAAGAAACAGAGAAAGTTGCCCAAGAAGATTATTTTCCTTTTTGCCACATTTGGGTGGCATATTGGAGTAACTGGGAAGAGATTGTATGGCTGGAAGGAAAGGGACTTTAGCCACCTGCTGCTGTGGGGACCACTCGCTGTGTGCATCTGTGACCTGCTTACAGTATGCCCGTCCAGGAGCTCCGCCTTTCTGCCTTCAGGGTGGATTTGATCTCTGGGAGATGCTGGACTCTGCAGCGTGTGACCTCATATACTCCTGACAGCAAACTAGGGGAGGCAGGAGTTACTGCCTCCATTTTCATAGGCAGGAAACGGAGGCCCCATGAAGCTAAGAAGCTCCCTCCACTATTCTCTTCGTACCTTCCTTTAACTTCTGTGGAGCCTCTCTGAATGCACAGGGTTCTTAATTATTGTTGAAATGTGTTTATAGCTTTAAAATGACAGACTCTTCCTTCTACATAAATGTTTTTCTAAGATCATTTCTTAATGAAAAAAGAATACGTATTTGCTCAATGATGAGGTACCGGCGTTAGCAGTCCTTTTGGGATAGCTTGTAAGGAAGTAGTGAATAAAATGGGGTCAAATGATAGATGCTTGTGTTAGAATTGGAACAGAAATTTGTTACATTTTTTCCAAATTTTGCAAAACCAGTATCTGTCCCGTGTAACTATCTAAATGCTTTTCTAGTGAAGGTTGGAACCCTCCTTAAAAATAAGATTAAGAGTGCTCAAAATGCAGTTCTTGCTATTCTGAAATTCATCCAGGTAAGGCGGATATTATGCAGCTTGAAAAGGGGAGTGAGAAGCGAGTTGTAACCTTTGCGGATCATTGAATCCTGTCAGTCCTGACGACAGGGAGCTGTCACAGGGTCATTCTGTCACTGCACGAGGGTCACCATCAGTTTCTTTCTACGTAGGCCCAACACGAGAAGATCGTCTCTCGGCACCAAGCCGTCATCATTGCCACTCAGTCCGCACAAGCCTTGCTGGACAAGCAAGGCCACTACCTCTCCCCCGAGGAGAAAGAGAAGCTGCAGAGGAACGTGAAAGAACTGAAAGCTCATTATGAAGCAGCCCTGGCCGAGTCAGAGAAGAAGGTGAAGTTCACGCACTCCCTGCAGGAAGAATTAGAAAAGTTTGACGCTGACTGTGCGGAGTTTGAGCACTGGCTGCAGCAGTCGGAGCAAGAGCTTGAAAACCTGGAGGCGGGCGCCGACGACCTCAGTGGCTTAATGACCAAACTGAAGAGGCAGAAGAGTTTCTCCGAAGACGTCATTTCTCACAAAGGTGACCTGAGGTACATCACAATTTCTGGGAACAGAGTGTTAGAGGCTGCCAAATCTTGCAGCAAGCGAGACGGCAGCAAGGCTGACATTGACACTTCTGCAACCCACCAAGAAGTTCAGAGCAAACTGGATCGCGCTACCGACCGCTTCAGGTCTCTCTACGCGAAGGTAATTTGATTTGTTGAAGGAGAGAGAAATCGGAGATTATCGTCTTCACTCTCTCCTCTCACGTTTTCTTTTGGTATTAGAAGCAAGAAATCTAAAACAGAAGCAGGGAAAAAAGGTAGTTTTCTGACACCTGTCTTGGTTTTATTCGCCTTTGTTGACTTCTGAAAAACCTGCTTTAAGATTAGAAGCTTGTGGCACATGTATACCATGGAATATTATGCAGCCTTAAAGAAAGATAGTGATTTTTCCTCTTTCATATTTACATGGATGGAGCTGGAACATGTTCTCCTTAGCAAAGTATCTCTAGAATGGAAGAAAAAGTATCCAATTTATACACCCCTAATATGAGACAAATTCTTTATCGTTCAAGTGAAGGCTACAACCCATTTATTGCACAGGAAGACGGGAAAAGGGGAGAGGGTGGGGGGAGATGGGACAAAGGGTGAGATCACATGTGTGGTGCATATTCGAAGGGTCAGGAGAAAACTTCTAAATACAGATCAAAAATGTTTTCATATAGTAAACGAGAAAATCTCATGAATGGTATGTCAATCAGGTTGATAAAAATATCTCAGATTGCATGTGAAGCCCCCACACTGTACCCCATGATTGAACTAATGTACACAGCTATGATTCAATAAATAAATAAATAAATAAATAAAAATGGACTCAATAGGAGATATCAATTTCTCACGTATAAATTTTATAAAACCTTTAAATCACAATCTTCAGTTCTCTAGAGGAATGATGACGTAGGTACATCTAGTGATATATACACCCCTGATGCACTGATGGCTGTTGGGAGTCTAAATTGGTGTGGCAATTGGAGAAAATAATTCAGCAATTTGAATCAATAGTCTCAAAAATATTCTTGCCTTTAACCTCATACTTTTACTTCTAGGGCTATAGATATGAGAAATTAAGATAAAAACATACAATGGAATGCTATGCAACTATAAATAAAAGAATGAGAGCTATCTTTAAGCGCTGATTTAGAACTAACTATATGTTAGGTAGAAAAGCAAAACATAGCATGGTGTATATTCTATGCTAACCTTTTTGGGAAAAAAGGAGTAAAATAATAGTATATGAATACTTATGTATTCATGAAGTCTAGAAGACTATATGGATTAGTAAAACTGTTACCTGAAGGGTGAATGAGGTAGAAAGGGATAAATAAGACACAGGAGGGGCTCAAGATTATTTACTATCTGCTCTTTGTTTATATAAAAACAATTCATAAGACAAATAAATGTATTATCTAGTAAAAAAATTAAATATTAAAAAACTAGGAAACAGTGGATGTATAGAAGTGCATATTTTCAGACTGCAGGAAGTAAAATATACACATGCTTTTGTTTGTGGGATGTTTGTCATAATAATGTTTAGGTTAAAAGATAATTAAGGATATATACAAATATTTATTGGCAGCTACATACATTGCCCTGTTGTTTACATTGAGTAAATATTGGAAGCATCCCAAATACTGTAAGACATCCACACAATGAAATACCATCAGCAGTTAAAATGAAGTAAATTAATATGTAAAATGGTCTTAAATATATGGAAATGTATTCATGATATATTAATGGAGGGCAAGAGTGGGGAAACAAGTAAGATAATGGTATGCAAAGTAGGATTCCATATATATATATACAAATATATATATGGTAAAAATTTGGAAAGCATGCATGCAAGCTTCTGTATACATATGGAGTAAAAAAACAGAAAAGACTATTCACTGGTTGGTGGCAGTGCTTCTCAGCGTAGAGTGATGATGAGTAAGCTTTTCATCATCTTTACTCTTTAAAATTTTTCTAATAAATAGTCACAGAAACAGAAACAAAAAACCCTTTAACAGTATTGGAGGCTTTTTAAAGCATTTTTTTTTTATAATTTTATTGAATCATAATTCTGTACATTGGTGCAATCATAGGGCACGATTCATATACATTCAGAAATGTTTTGATCGTACTGTTACAGTTAGCCTTCATGGCATTTTCTTGATCACTATAAGCATTTTGAGCATGATAATAATCACAAAACAAAAACCAAAAAACCTTCAGCATTTATGGAA
>CAUYON010075416.1:0-22916 GCA_963573935.1 Arctocebus calabarensis | reverse complement strand
CATTTCTAACATTTCCTTATAGGTGGAATCCTCTGCAGTATCTACCTCACAGCCCCTTTGGGGGGTTGCTCTGGACTGGTTTTTCATGATGCCAGGAGTTTTCTGCTGATTCATCCTCATGAGTGATTTCTTTTATCTGTTTTCTTGCCCTAATTTTCCTTTCACTTCCTCCTGCTCTTTAAATTGCTGTGCTTCTGCACTAGGGTTTCGATGAGTCCTTTTGGTACAGGACCAGAAGGATGAGAAGATTGAAGAACAAGAAGGGAAAAAAGAAAGAAAGAGAAAAAAGAGAAAAAAAGAAAGAAAGAAAAGAAAAGAAAAAAGCAGGAAGAAGAGGGGGTGGGTAGAAGTAACTATTGACCAAAGGAAAAGAGGCATAGAAAGAGGGGGATGGGAGCAATATAGGTGTACAGTAGGGTACTTTGACCCAACCTTAAGAGCCCCCAACCTCTGGGGGTGCCAGGTTGGGTGATTAGGTCAGCAGCTCTTTGCCAGCCTGTTTGGACACAGTACCCCACCTCCACCAAGTAGAGAGGGACAACAAAAATGCAATAAATCAAATCAAAACAAGCAAACTGAAAACTTTTATGGGATAAGATTGGGGGAAAAAACAATTACTATGGGTGGAAACACTAGCAAAATTGATGTCTAATTGTTGAAAAAAGCAACAATGGAAAATTATATTTAAACTAGAAAAATGAAGAAATAAAAGAAAAATCTTTAAGGAAAATATTGAAATTAAAAACAAAACAACAATAACGAAAACAAACATCAACAACAACAACAAAAAACACAAAACAAAACCAAAAAACAAAGCAGTATATATATCTTGCTGATATTGTCTGGGCAAGAGGTGATCTTCTGGGGTATGATAAGTTAATCATAATGTTGATACAGCTGAACAAAATGAAGACCAGAGGCCTCTAATGATTTCTCAAACCCCACAGGGTGGAGAGCTTAAATCCTCCTCAGCCTGCTTAGAAGGCACTTTAAATTGCTAACTTGGGCTAAGCAGAAGCTTTCCCAGGAAAGCGTTTGTAGCTGGAATCACTCCTTAAGTGGCTCTCCACTTATCCAGTGTGCCAAAACTGGCCTCACCCTATGCCCCTGAGGCCTAAGGCTGCAAGGCATCTCAGTCCCCACCTTTAGACTGCTCAGTCACTAGATTACTCGCTCCCACCCGACACTTGTTCTGTGACCCTGAGGGTGCAGCTTGCGGGGCAGTTATCCTACGATGGCTCCACACGGCCCACAGTCAAACACTGGTAGCTCCGTCTGGCTCAGTAGCTCAGTCTGGAGCCCCAGACAACACTCAAAGACCTCCACACTCTTGCCCCAGTTCTCCCAAGGTAGTTCAACTGAGTGTCAAGTCCAAAAGAAACCCAAACAACTCTCAGGTAAGGCCTTTCCAGTTTGCAATCTCATTGCTGCTGCAGCCATAGCTGCCAGCAGGATTAGACTGAACAAACACACGCAACCACTTGCCAGATCTCCACTGCTTTTGCCTTCCTCAGGGGGTCCAGAAGTCTCACGTGGTCTCCCTGTGTCCCCAAAGGGATGTTTCTGGGCAGATCTCGCCAGCCAGAGATGCCTGAAGTCTCTCCCCAGTCTCACTGTGCCCAGTTGCAAGGAAGCTGTTATTCGGCCACCATCTTAAAGCCACCGACACTTTTTTCTTAATCTGCCATACACACTTTAAAATTAGCCTCTGTAGGTCTATCATTAGCACCTAATGTAGTTCTGAAAACTTTTTAGCAGTTGTCAAATCTAGGAAATCAACATTCATATTGTTTTATCTGCCATTACTTGACCAAAACCCTCAAAAGAATAGTAGTTATGATCTAATAGTTTATAATGGTTAAATGGTGCTCATATATTGTGGTGTATGAATTATGTACAGTGTCTAGTATGGAAAAGCATATATGTTCACTATCACTTATTCTGTAGCTGATGGCTTGCATTTTCTGTCTGATTATATGGAAGTTGAAAAACCCTCACTTTTTTACCTAACTACCTAGTCTTTTTATGTAATTAGATTTTCCAGATATGTTTGACTTTGGAAATTACATCAACATTTTATTATTTGGGTTTGTTAGTAAATAAGTATTGAATATTTATTTTCTACTGTCATGAAAGCATACTTCTACTTAAGAAAATTATTTTGAAAGGAACCTTAGCACAGATATTCCCTTAAAACAAAAACCAAACAAGAACCCTTCTTTATAAACCTTTCCTCATTGTAATAATTAGCTCACACGAACATGTGAGTAAACTGTCACATAACTATATCAAAAATTCTTTCTTACCAACTACAGCATATTACAACTACAGTATGTAAAATAGCTGCAATTATTAAAGAAAGGAACAAATGTAATTTGAAATTAAAAACAAAACACCATTTATCAGTCAGGCATTGTGGTGGGCACCTGTAGTCCCAGCTCCTCGGGAGGCTGAGGCAAGTGAATCACTTGAGCCCAGGAGTTTAAGGTTGCTGTCAGCTATGATGCCATGGCACTCTACCCAGCGTGACAAAGTGAAATTCTGTCTTAAAAAAAATGTCATTTATATTAGCACCCAAAATTGAAATATATGGGCACAAATATAACAAAAATATGAAAAAACTACTAAACTTTGCTGAAAGGACTCAAAGATCCAAATAAACAGAGAGATGTTTTGTGTTCATTGATAGAAATATTCAATATTAATAACAATTCTTCCCAATATGATCTGTAGATTCAATGCAATTTCAATCAAAATTTTAGCAAATTATTTTGCAGATATTGACAAATTGATTATAAAGTTTTATATGGAAAGGTAAAAGACCCTACATGCCCTCTACAATAGAAGGAGAACAAAGGCAGAGTACTGACACTACCTGAATTTAAGATTTACTACATAAAGCCACAGTGTTTGAAACAGTATGGTATTGATGAAAGGATAAGTAAATAAATTAATGGAAGAGAATAGAGAGCCCAGACATAGACCCACACAAATATAGCCAATTAATCTTCAAGAAAGGAACAAAGACAATTTAATGGGAAAAAGGGATCTTTTCAGCAAATCTTTTCAGAAAATGTTCAGTGCTAGAACACTGTATAAAACTAAAATGTAATGTAGAACATATAGGTGGCACTGGGTTTGGTGATAACTTTATAGATATAACACCAACAGCACTATCCATGAAAGAAAACAATTGCGAAGTTGGACTTCATTAAAATAAAAAGACTTTTGCTCTGTGACAGGCACAGTTATGAGAATAAAAACCCAAACTACAAACTGTGAGAAAATGTTTGCAAAACACATATCTGATAAAGGAGTTATATCCAAAATATATAAAGAATTCTTAAATCTCAATAATAAGAAAACAACCCAATTTAAAAATGTGTAAGAAATCTGAACAGATACCTCACCAAAGAAGATACATAAATCACAAAAAACTATATGAAAAGATGTTCAATATCATATGTCATTAGGGAATTTTAAAATTAAACCAACCATGATATACTATTATATACATTTTAGAATAACTAAAATCCAAAAGAGTAACAATTCTAAATGCTGACAAGGGCTCGATGCTTGTGGCTCAAGTGGCCAAGGTGCCAGCCACATATGCCTGAGCTAGCTGGTTCTAATCCAGCCCAGGCCTGCCAAACAACAATGATGGCTGCAACCAAAAAATAGCCAGGCATTGTGGTGGGTGCCTGTAGTCTCAGCTACTTGGGAGGTGGAGGTAGGTTAATTGCTTGAGCCCAGGAGTTGGAGGTTGCTGTGAGCTGTGATGACATAGCACTCTACCCCAGGGTAACAGCTTGAGGCTCTGTCTCAAAAAATAAAAATAAAAAATAACTAATGCTAGCAAGGAGGTACATCAACAGGAGCTGTCATTCATTCCTGATGATAAGAAAAATGATACAGCTGCTTTGTTAAATAGTTTGTCAGTTTCATGCAAAATTAATCATAAGCTTACCAAATGATCTATCATTTATACTCCTATTTACCCAAATGAATTGAAAACTATGTCCATACAAAAACCTGCACACAAATATTTATAGGATCTTTATTCACACTTGCCAAAATATTAGAAGTAATCACGATGTTCTGCAATCAATGAATGAGTAAACCAAGTGGGGAACATTGGTAAATGGACTATCATGAATAAATTTTTTTTTATGAGACAGAGTCTCAAGCTGTTACCCTAGGTAGAGTGCCCTGGCATCACAGCTCACAGCAGCCTCAAACTCTTGGGCTTAAGTGATTCTCTTGCCTCAGCCTCCCAAGTAGCTGGGACACAGGTACCCGCCACAATACCCAGCTATTTTTTTGTTGTTGTTTTTGGGTTTGTTTTGTTTTGTTTTGTTGGTTTTGTTGGTTTTTGTTTTGTTTTGTTTTTGTGGAGACAGAGTCTCACTCTATCGCCCTCGGTAGAGTGCTGTGGAGTCACAGCTCACAGCAACCTCCAGCTCTTGGGCTTAAGCGATTCTCTTGCCTCAGCCTCCTGAGTAGCTGGGACTACAGGCACCCGCCACAGCGCCCGGCTAATTTTTGATGCAGTTCGGCTGAGACCGGGTTTGAACCCACAGCCCTCAGTATATGGGGTTGGCACCCTACTCGCTGAGCCACAGGCACTGCCCACCAGCTATTTTTTTGTTGCTGCAGTTGCATTGTTGTTTTTAGCTGGCCAGGACTGGGTTCAAACCCACCACCCTCGGTGTATGTGGCCAGCGCCCTGTTGCCACGAATGATTTTTTAAATGAACTAAAAAGAGAGAGAGATGTTAGCAATATAGTAAAATAGATGTTTCCATGCTCATCCTGTTACAAAAACATTAATTTGAACAACATCCATGCATGAAAGTACCTTCACAAAAGCTATGCAATCTAGGTAAGAAATTATAACATTTGACTGGAGCACAGAAATAAGAAAAAAAGGCAGTGAAGGAGGTAAAAGAACAGTTTCACATTACTCATATTACTCTCCCCCAAGACCATGCAGCTCAGTAAGCAGAGAGATAACCTCCACATGAGGAAAGGAGAGTGAAATACCATTGACCCCAGGACCAGGCCCACCACAGGGGAGCCCTGGTGCCAGCTCAAACCTTGCAGCTCCAGGCTCCAAGCCCATCCATGAAATCTCACAATCCAGATATGTCTGAAAGCCAGGCCAGTTACCATGGCCCCAGGCTTCTTACCAACCTACATGGACTCTGGAACCATGGACCATAAAGACTCAGGCTCCGGCTCTGTTCCCCTGGCCCTCAGAAACTCAGAACTAAGACTATACCTGCAGAAAAGGTTGTCAGGCCTACCCAGCACCAGGTCAGCCCATATAGACTCAGGCTAAAATGGTTGACCCCCTTACAAATTTAGGAAGAGATGCAAAGTCACCCCCTCTGGACCCAAGCACTAAGCTGTCTCCTGTAGACCAAAGGGCTAGGCCCATAATTTCTGATCAGGCTGACTGACAAAGGACTTACCCTCTCAAGGGCAGTCTGAAAAAACTATAAGAAGTGTTCACTTCTTCAAACATGCAGACACTAACACAAAACCACAGGAATCATGAATAATCCTGTGGGAATGTAACCCTACCAAAGAAGCAAAATAAATTCCCAAAAACAACCCTAAAGAAATATAGATGCGGCCGTCCATTCGCTGCGGAGCCAGAGGAGGAAGGGAGAGGCCTAGAGGACACCAACATGAACAAGTTGAAATCATCGCAGAAGGATAAAGTTCGTCAGTTTATGATCTTCACACAATTTAGTGAAAAAACAGCAGTAAGTTGTCTGTCTCAAAATGACTGGAAGTTAGATGTTGCAACAGATAATTTTTTCAAAAATCCTGAACTTTATATACGAGAGAGTGTAAAAGGATCATTGGACAGGAAGAAGTTAGAACAACTATACAGTAGATACAAAGGTGAGTGTTTCTTGTGATTTTCAGTATTTTGAACCAGGTTTTCTAAAGATCTGAATGGGCTTGTGAGAAATCAGATATTACATAGAACATAAATTGGGTAGGTGTGTCCAGTAAGCACTATAGATCTTAGCATTATTTCAGGAGATCTGAGAGGAGAAATTATTTTCCTCTTTTCACTAAATTTTATTCTTAGCCTTTTAATTTTCTTCCCCTTCTTCCCCCCCATTATCCAGTTTGAGAATGAGGATTGGGGAACTACTTTTTCTTCTCTCATTTTTATAAAACTCAGCTGAACCACATTTCAAGAAAACTTACATAATACATTTTTAAAGAATTATAAAGTAATACACATACTTTAAGAAAAGTTCAACAGTACCTAACAGATGATTAATATAAGGTTAATAGTTTCTCTATCTTTTCGTTATTTATTCTCTTAAGTAATCAATATTTCATTTCCTACTGTGGATCCTTTTATGTCTTTTATTATGTTTATGCAGTAATGTGTGTATAGAGAGTTTCTTTCAAAAATTTTCTTTTTATATTTTACATGTAACTTATGCTCCAAAGTCAAAAGATGTACTTTTTTTTTTTTTTTTTTTTTTTTTTTGAGACAGAGTCTCACTGTGTTGCCCCAGGTAGAGTGCTGTGGCATCACAGCTCACAACAACCTCAAACTCTTTGGCTTAAACAATTCTCTTGCCTCAGCCAGAGAATGGGACTATAGGCGCCTTCCACAACGCCTGTTTAGTTTTTGGTTGCAGTTGCCATTGTTGTTTGGCAGGCTTGGGCTGGATTCGAACCCGCCAGCTCCAGTGTATATGACTGGCACCCTAGCGGCTGAGCTACAGGTGCCGAGCCGACGTGTTTTTTATTGCCAGAGATGTTCCTGGATTACTTGTAGAAAAGTGTAAGCAGTATATGAGTGCCTTTTTCTCCTTACATTTGTCATCACTTAAAAAGTTTGCCTGATGGGCAGCGCCTGTGGCTCAATGGAGTAGGGCGCTGGTCCCAAGTGCCAGAGGTGGTGGGTTCAAACCCAGCCCCAGCAAAAAAAAAAAAATAAATAAAACAGAAAAAGTTTGCCTGATAATATTGATATTTTTGTTTAATTTTAATAACAGATGTTTATATCATTAATATTAGGGTTGAATTACATAGTTCATAGTCTTTATGATATTCTTAAGTAGTGATTGCTATGGTAAAATGAACTTAAGAACAAAAGAATTTCCATGTACAATACTTTCAGTTTAGAATGCCTGCTTGGCTGGGCCTGGTGGCTCATGCCTGTAATCGTAACACTGTGGGAGGCCAGGGCAGATAGATGCTTGAGCTCAGGAGTTCTAGACCAGCCTGAGCACCAGTGAGACCCTATTTCTATTAAAAATAGATGAAAACAGGTGGGGCATTGTGGCAGGCACCTGTAATCCTAGCTACTTAGGAGGCAAGAGGATCTCTTGAGCCCAAGAGACTGAGGTTTCTGTGAGCAATGATGATGCCACAGCACTCTACCTGGAGGGATAGAATGAGGCTCTGTCTGACATAAACAAACAAACATGAATCTTTAAAAACAAATAGGATGCCTGCTTGAATTAATAGATTGAAAAGTCATGAATAGCAGTTTTACCTGTGTCTCTATTTAATGAGGCTACAGAAATATTCAGTCTTTTGGTAGGTTAACAGATCATCTTTTCTGTTTTTTTTTTTTGTAGAGACAGAGTCTCACTTTGTCACCCTCAGTAGAGTGCCGTGGCGTCACAACTCATAACAACTTCCAATTCCTGGGCTTAGGCGAGTCTCTTACCTCAGCCTCCTGAGTAGCTGGGAGTACAGGCGCCCGCCACAACGCCCGGCTATTTTTTTGTTGCAGTTTGGCCGGGGCCGGGTTTGATTTCAATTGTGATCTTTTTTTGTTGAGACAGAGTCTCACTTTGTCACCAATAGCTCACAGCAACCTCCAACTCTTGCGCTCAAGTGATTGTCTTGCCTCAGCCTCCAAGTGGCTGGGACTACAGGCACCTGCCACAAGGCCTGGCTATTTTTAGAGACAGGGTCTTGCTCTTGCTCAGGCTGGTCTTGAACTCCTGAACTCAGGCTACCTGCCACCTTGGCCCTCCAGAGTACTAGAATTATAGGTGTGAGCCAGTTTTAAAAAGGTGATCTTTTTTAAAAAAATGGAATATTGCCTTTTTCAGATTTAGGAATTTAGCATAAAAAGTATGGCACTAATTTAGTATTACATTATTTTAAAGATCCTCAAGATGAAAATAAAATTGGAATAGATGGAATACAACAATTCTGTGATGACCTGGCGCTCGACCCAGCCAGCATCAGCGTGCTGATCATTGCGTGGAAGTTCAGAGCAGCCACACAGTGTGAGTTCTCCAGGCAGGAGTTCATGGACGGCATGACAGAATTAGGGTGAGTATGTAATTACAAAGGAAAATAGGTACATTACTATAAGAATTACTGTGCTACTGAAGCATAGCATGAATTTTAGAGGTGAAAATGTCCTGGCGCATAGGGCTAATTTGCTCGTTTTCATATTACACGGCTTTCTGGGTTTGTCAGGTTATCTGTGGTTAGTATAGCTTATTCTATGTGTAATAATAATTTTATCTACTTCTAAAGAAAGTTCTCTCGTATTAAAATTAGATAAGGAAAAGTGAAGTGACCAAGTTTGTTAGTTATTTCCTAGTTTGAGGCTGTAAACTGTGAATTTACAAAATTTTAATTTAAAAACTGGGAGGAACCCTAGAAGTTACTCTTTGCTTCAGTTATGCTTTGACAGTTGAGAGCTCAATGTCTTTGATATTATAGATTAGAAGGTCCTGATAGAGGCTTTATCTATGTCTCTATTTAATGAGGCTGCGGAAGTATTCAGTCTAATGGTAGGTAACAGACTATCCTTTCTGTTTTTAGTGAATCACTGTTGAATATGTATTATATGTATTGAATATGCTATCACTGTTGAATATGCTAATATGTATTGAACATTATTTCAGTTAACTGTGCTAAGTACTTCACTTGTGTCTTTACAACAACTTTTTGAGAGTAGTGTTTATATCCCTGTTTTAGAGATGAGGCATCTGAGACGCAGAGAAATGACAGGCAGCATTAGAGGCAGGGTTTCAATGCAGGTAACTCTGACTCTTGGGCCGGAGGGACCTTGTGACCAGTCAGTGTCCAGTGAAGAGAGAAAACCACACCAGTAATTGGAACAGGAAAAATTTAAAGAATTGTTTTACTCTGTCTGTAAAAGGGGTAAAAGAAAACTCTGGGCCGTAACAGAGGTTTCAGTTTCAGGAACCACCTGCTACCACCCCTGAGATGTAGTGAAGTGAAAAAAAACAAGGAAGAAATTTAGCAACTTAGGACATCCTCACAAGACTGAGATTCAGACCTTAGGGGAAAGAGTGTGAGGTAAAGGAAAACTAGCCAGAGGCCACGCGCTGCAGGACTGTGAGAGTTGCCACTGCTAGTGGACAATGTTGGGATCTCCCTGCACACTGAAACCCTTGCCCTCTGCAGAAAATAAACGAGGGTCAGAGAAGTCCCTCCTTTCTCTTCTGGTCTGTACTGCCCACTCCTGGTAGAGTCTCACTTTGAGCCAGCTGGCAAGAAAAACGAAGTCTCACAGTTTGTAGTCCAATATCACAAAGTAGAGCAAAAGAAGGGTAGGTTTAAAGCTCAGAGGCAATGTTCTACACCCCAAGCCAGCCCCATCTTGAACGTGTTGGAATTTTCTATGGTACGACAGGTTACACTGGAATTTAAGGAAGCAGTTGTACTTTTTCTTTTTCATTCAAAACAGAATTAATGTAAAATGTAATGAACTTCCAAATCAAATTTTTAATTTACAAACAAATAATCTGGAAGATGTTGCAAAGAGTAGAGAAGGAAAATGAAAGCAAAAATGACTAGAAGAGGAAAAGAGTGGATTGATTTATTTGTGAACTCTTTAAGAAATAGAATATTTCTACCTTAAGGCTATGAGGAAAGTAAGGCTTTTTCATCTCTTTAAAAGTTGATTGTTTTGCATGTTTAGAAAAAGCTTAATATTGATTTGAGATAATTCAGTTGGAAGTGGTAGGAGGTTCAGCTGATATTTATTATTGTACTTTGTAACAAGAAGCAACTTCGCAAGGAATGCTTCCTCACCTAAGCAAGAGACCATCCTTTCAGTTTATTTAGAAACTAGACCTATGACTTATTACCATGTCAGCATTGTTGAATACAGTTTAAATTGGTGGTGGTTATGCTGATTATCAAATATACTTAATCTGTTCACTGAAACTGACTTCTAGTCAATGTGTTGATAATCTATTACTTCTAAAAATAGAATTTTTTAAATATCATTTAATCACTTCAGACCTCACTAACCCAATACTTGTTTATAGTTAAATTACACAAATGGATGGAATTCTAACTATCTGATTTTTAAAAAAGAAGTTCTAGGAAATAAATATAAGCCCTCATAGGAATAAATAAGTTAAGTTCTTAATTCATAGTGAAAAAGTTAATCTTTATAAACTTAATTTTATAATGTAGATGTGACAGCATAGAAAAACTAAAGGCCCAGATACCCAAGATGGAACAAGAATTGAAAGAACCAGGACGATTTAAGGATTTTTACCAGTTTACTTTTAATTTTGCAAAGAATCCAGGACAAAAAGGATTAGGTAAGAATTTTTTTTTAAAAATTATATTTGTTGTTTCAAATACATTGACAGCGTCACTTTTGTAATAGAAAATTATGTGTTTTGAGCACAGACATCATGAAAATACCAATTACTGAAAAATAATAAGAAGTAGTGAACTTTTAATCAAAAAATACCATGCACGTTGAATAATAGGATTACCCAGGGTACCATATGTAAACTACTAATTTTTTAAAAATAAAAACTGTAGTACGAGAAATAAACACTTGTTAAAATTCCACTGACATTTATGAATTTATTCATGTATTCACCCATTCATGATCCCCAAGATATTTTAGGATCTCAGGAGCTATAGAAATAACTTTGTAAGATTGCTTAGTCATAGAATGCCAGATAAATTAATTATTTTTGGTTGAGATTTATTTGAAAACTATAGAAAAGGCTGAAAAACAAAGGAATTATGATTCATAATCTTATTATCCAGAAGTAACTACTGTTAACAGTTTATTTTGATAAATTTATATACTAGATATGATATTCATATGTGTGCTTTTGGGACAGCTAGGGGATATGAAAATAAAAAATACAGTGTAGGCCGTGCGCAGTGGCTCACGCCTGTAATCCTAGCACTGTGGGAGGCAGAGGTGGGAGGATTGCCTGAGTTCATGGGTTTGAGACCAGCCTGAGCAAAATTGAGACCCCCGTCTCTAAAAATAGCCAGGCATTGTGATGGGGTTACTGTGGCTGTAATGCCGCAGTACTCCACCGAGGGTGACAAAGTGAGACTGTGTCTCAGAAATAAATACAGTGTAATTTGCAATTTACTTTAAAAGATTAGATAGCGTTAGTAGATAATATAAAATAATAAATGTGAGTAGGCGTTTTAGAGAAAAGGAGAAATGAGTAAAAGCAGACATGTTTGGGAAATGCCTCTTGGGCAAGGTGGGATGTAAACTAGTGTTTGGTGTTTGACTGGGCAAGGGAAGATAAAAGGTATTCCAGTGTGAAGATAGGAAAGGCTAAGCTCCTTTGCGGAAGGGAAAAGACATTGATTTGATTTTAGTGAGAATGCTTATTTGGAGATTAAATTTAGGTGAGACTAAAAAAAGGCTAAATAACCACAGGCTTCGTTTGAAAATGAAACAGAAGGGCTTAAGTTGGAATTTTGAGGAATGAAGACTTACTGAAGAATTTGGTTATTGTGAATAATCCATTTAATGTGAGCTTTTAGTGTGCCTGAGAATGTACTAAATACTATACTTCACGTACACTTCCTGTCTTTTAGTCCACGTTGTGTTACTATAACTGAATACCTGAGACTGGGTAATTTATCAAGAAAAGAGGTTTATTTCACTTGTGGTTCTCAGGCTAGGAAGTTCAAGGGTGTGGCCCTAGCTTCTAATGAGGGCTTTAATGCTGCAGTGTAACAACATAGTGGAGAAGGTCTAAGGGGAAGTGGGCACATGTGATGAGAGAGACGGAACGGGAGGAGCAGCCCTGCTTTCCCATGTGCACTCTCAGGGACAGTCCCTTCCCTCTGGTGAGAACAAGGCTGCAAGAACAAGAGTGGCCCACGCCACTCACACGGCACCTGCCTCATGACCCCAGCTCCCAGTACCACCACACTGTGGATGGGATTTCAACATGAGTTTTGGTAGGGACAAACAAACCATAGCACTACCCTATTTGATGTTAACAATTTTATTTATTTATTTTTGAGACAGTCTCACTTTCTTGCCTCAGCCTCCCGAGTAGCTGAGACTACAGGTGCCCGCTACAATGCCAGCTATTTTTAGAGATGGAGGTCTTGCTCTGGCTCAGGCTGGTCTGGAACCTGTGAGCTCAGGCAGTCCACCTGCCTCGGCCTCCTAAGTGCTAGAATTACAGGTGTGAGCCACCATGCCTGGCCTGCGTTTACCAATTTTATGAGTTACTCATTCTTTCATTCAATAATTTGCCACCTGCCAGAGTCTTAGTATGTTGTCCTCGGTAGAGTGCCATGGTGTCACAGCTCACAGCAACCTCAAACTCTTGGGCTTAAGCGATTCTCTCACCTCAGCCTCCCAAGTTATCGTTGTTTGGCAGGCCTGGGCAGGGGTTGAACCCGCCATCTCCAATGTATGTGGCCAGTGCCCCTAGCTGCTGAGCTATAGGCGCTGAGCCAGAAAAAAAAATCTCTTAAAAGTTGAATTTATAGGGCGGCACCTGTGGCTCATCGAGTAGGGTGCTGGCCCCATATACTGAAGGTGGTGGGTTCAAACCCGGCCTCGGCTGAACTGTAAAAACAGAAAAATAGCCGGGCATTGTGGCAGGCGGCTGTGGTTCCAGCTACTTGGGAGGCTGAGGCAAGAGAATTACCTAAGCCCAGGAGTTGGAGGTTGCCGTGAGCTGTGTGATGCCATGTCACTCTACTGAGAGCGATAAAGTGAGACTCTGTCTCTACAAAAAAAAAAAAGTCGAATTTATAAGTATATATTAGAAGGGTCATTTTGTGGTATTTAGACATGTAGCACAACATGTTGATAAGATCAAACAAAATGTGAATGTCAAATTTTGATTTAAAGGTCTGTTTCTTTGTTATATCCCTACCCTTTACTGGAAGATAAAGTAAGTGGGGTTTTGGGTCAATATGTAGTTTGGATATTGACTCTTAAGTTTTTATTGCATATATAGTAAAATTAGAATAAAATTAAAATTTTTATAGCTGTTGGATATATTAATGTGATGACAAATTAGAACTTTAGAGTACAGGAAAATACCAAGAGAAACATGTGAAAGCATTAGATTTTAAAATTCTGTTTACCTTATTATCTAGTAGATATTGTGCTTAAGAAAAGTGTAGTATTTATTGTGTATAGAGTTTTTGTTTTGCAAGACAATGAGAATTGTGGTTGGCAATAATGTCAGATATGCTAACACTATTGAATTGCACACTTTAAAAAGGTTAAGATAGGCTCGGTGCCTGTGGCTCAATGGGCTAAGGCGCCAGCCACGTACAACTGAGCTGGCGGGTTCGAATCCAGCCCGGGCCCGCCAAACAACAACGATGGCTGCAACCAAAAAAATGGCTGGGTGTTGTGGCAGGCACCTGTAGTCCCGGCTACTTGGAAGGCGGAGGCAAGAGACTCGCTTGAGGCCAGGAATTGGAGGTTGCTGTGAGCTGTGATGCCACAGCACTCTATCCAGGGTGACAGCTTGAGGCTCTGTCTCAAAAAAAAAAAAAAAAAGTTATGATAGTAAATTTTATGTGATACGTATTTAACCACCATGAGAAAATTATTTACAAACTCCCCAAAGCTGTACGATTTACAAAGAATAAACCCTACATTAATAACGTGCCCACGTTGATTTATCAGTGATAAGACATACCACACTAAAGCAAGATGCTAAGAATAGTGGAGACTGGGAGCTCTCTACCTTTCTGCATAATTTTTTCATAAACCTGAAACTTAAAGTCTGTGACTTTGAAAAAAAAAGACATATTGTAGTTTCTCTTTTTGTTTTGCATTGGTGTTAGATATCAGGAAATTTAAGGACTTGCTTAGTTGAAGAGCTTAAAGAAGTTTTCTTGACAGTCTTTGTAAGGGTTCACAGGGCTCTTAAATTACAAGGTTTGGCAGAGAGGAATTAGAAGATCATAGGAAAGAGGTGAGGCCCACAACAAATTGGCAAAACGCGATAGTGACAGCACTATGGCTTGTTGATAAAATTGCCGTGCTAGTTACAATGGGAACTGGTGTTTCCCCTATTTTTGTTTTTGCTTTCCATAACCTTATTTCTTGTGATACCAGAATATAGTTCTTCCTCTGCTGTGGGATCTGCTTCTGATAGTCTCCTGCCATCTGATAGTTACCTGAATCTTAAATTTGAAAGGGATTATAGAAGTCCTCTGTAAAAGCTAACCTATCCAAAGTAGCACCCTCATCGATGCTTGTTTGCTGTAGGAAGTTGTCAGTTCCTGCCACAGGACAGTCTTGTTAGTATGCAGCTCTTCCTTATTAAGTTACATCTTTGCATCGATTACTTCTACCATTGGTCTTATTTGTCCTCTAGTGTAACACAGAGGAAGTCTAACCATTTAAAGATCACTATCACTCACCTTTTGTCCTTTTGTTCCAGGCCACTGTTTCAATTATTTTAGCTCTTCTTGTTTGAAGAGATGGTTGCTATTCTTGTTACTTTTCTTCCAAAACACATTTCCAATTTCTTGGTGTCTTTCAAAATTTACTCCTTACATTTGCATATAATATTCCAGAAAGGAGGCTGTTTAATACGGAACTTCATGGGTCTGTTTTTATTTATTTATTTATTTTGAGACAGTATCTCACACTGTTGCCCTTGGTAGAGTGCCATGGCATCACAGCAACCTTAAACTTTTGGGCTTAGGCGATTCTCTTGCCTCAGCCTCCCAAGTAGCTGGGACTACAGGTGCCTGCCACAACACCCAGCTATTTTTTGTTGCAGTTGTCATTGTTGTTTGGCAGGCTTGGACTGGGTTTGAACCTGCCAGCCCTGCTGTATATGGCTGGCACCCTAGCTGCTGAGCTATAGGTGCCAAGCTGGGTCTGTTATTTTTTTGAGACTTTTTTCATTCTGTTAATTGATCAAAGATTATATGTGTTCTTTAGCAACCATGTTAGTTTTAGGACCATACTGAACTTTTTTTTTTTCATACTGAACTTTTGTTAGACTAAAGTCTGTAGGTCATTTTCATGTGAACCCTGTGATTTAGCTACAATCTTATATCCTGTACAATTGATTTAAAAGATTTTAACATTATTTGTTAAACATTTACTCTAACATTTAAAAATAACTTGGTAGTGTTTTATTTATTTATTTTTGAGACAAAGCCTCAAGCTGTCACCCTGGATAGAGTGCGGTGGCATCACAGCTCACAGCAGCCTCCAATTCCTGGGCTCAAGTGAGTCTCTTGCCTCTGCCTCCCAAGTAGCTGGGACTACAGGCGCCCGCCACAATACCCGGCCATTTTTTGGTTGCAGCCATCTTTATTGTTTGGCAGGCCCGGGCTGGATTCGAACCCGCCAGCTCAGGTGTACGTGGCTGGTGCCTTAGCCCATTGAGCCACAGGCGCTGAGCCAACTTGGTAGTGTTTTAAAGAGCATTTTTATCTATGCAATCTCATTTAGTCCACAATCCTTTGAGCTAAATAAAAAACGTTATCTTTTCTATCATTAGATGAAAAACCTTAGCCAGAGAGACTGACTGATGAGTGAGGTTGCATAACTTTAGAGTTAGTGGAACTAGGACTAGACCTCAGGTCTTATGACCCCACACACAGTCTGTATTCTTTTTGTTATATTATGCTGTGCTAACTATAGGTACTTCTAAATAAATAAGACATTACGAATGGGATTTTTAAATCAGCTTTCCATCCTCCCTAGTGAGTTGGTAACATTTTGTTTCTATTATGGGCTATGTTTGAGTCGATACTCATCTTATTTTCACGTTCCTTCTGTGTTTAGCTGATTGTCTTTTAGGAAATCCCACATTGCCCGTGTTAATTCTGTTTGAAAAAAATGACACTGGGAGTATCTCTGTTTGCATTTGAATTTTACTACACGGGCTTATACCAATATTAAGTAATAACTGTTAAATGGACTTGCTTGTCTCTTTTCATTTTCTTTCCCTTTATTTTACCTGCTTTTGCTTGTTGTTAACACTAAATTTGCTCTCTTTTCCAATATAGCTTCAGAATCTCAAATAATAATTTAAAAAATTCTCAAAAATAAATAATAGTAAAGGCTCATATATAGGTTGGCCATAAAGTTCATGTAGCAGTGGCTACACTATATTATTTGCCAGAATACTGTTGTAAATAATTTATGTGAATTAACTCATTTAATTCTTATAAGAACTCAGTATGGGTGTAAGTACCGTTATTATCTTTTTTTTTTTTTTTGGTAGAGACAGAGTCTCACTCTATCGCTCTCGGTAGAGTACTATGGTGTCTCAGCTCACAGCAACCTCCAACTCCTGGGCTTAGGCGATTCTCTTGCCTCAGCCTCCCAAGTAGCTGGGACTACAGGCGCCCACCACAATGCCCAGCTATTTTTCTGTTTAGCAATTCAGCCGAGGCTGGGTTTGAACCTGCCACCTTCGGTGTATAGGACCAGCGCTCTACTCGGTGAGCTACAGGTGCCGCCCAGGTGGCTGGTTCAAACCCGGCTGCCACCAAGATGTTATTATCTTCATTTTTTTTTTTTTTTTTGGCTGGGTCTGGGTTTGAACCAGCCACCTCCAGTATATGGGGCCAGTGCCCTACTCCTTTGAGACACGGGCGCTCAAAGGAGCCACAGTCACCACCCTGGTGGCTGGTTCAAACACGACCCCAGCCAAGATGTTATTATCTTCATTTTTTTGTGTTTTTTTTTTTTAAACAAAGTCTCAAGCTTTTGCCCTGGGTAGAGTGCCATGGATGGCATCACAGCTCACAGCAACCTCAAGCTCTTGGACTTAAGTGATTCTCTTACCTTAACCTTCCAAGTAGCTGGAACTACAGGCACCCTCCTCAACTCCTGGCTATTTTATTTATTTATTTGTTGTTGTTGTTGCAGTTGTCGTCGTTTTTTAGCTGGCCCAGGCCAGGTTTGAACCTGCCAGCCTTGGTGTGGCTGTTGTATGTGGCTGTTGCCCTACCGAGTGAGCTACAGGTACCACCCTATTATCTTCATTTTAAGCTGAATCAGTTGCCGAAGGCTATTTAAGTCGGGGGTTTGAGAGACTGAAATTCATGCTCTAAACTGCTGTTTTAACTGCCTCTCTTTCTAGCAGGGCTGTTCTGTCCTTTGCATATTTCTTTCTAAAGGGCAGTTTTTTCCTATACCTGTGAATTAATATTTTATCCTTGTATAACCTATTCTTATATATTAAACTCTTAGTTTTAACTTACTAATCTTTTTGTGTCTTCCTTTTTTTTGAAAAACATTTATTGACTCCTTTCTCTAAGAGCATGGAATCAGCATATTAAGTCATTCGGGGGGAATTTGTGATATTCAAAAAGGTTATAGCTTTTAAGCCTTGAAGAATGAATATACATTTTTCAATGCCAAAAATAAAAAGAAGCCATTCCAGGTGGAAAGATTAGTATGTTCTGTTGTTAGAGGTCAGAGACTATCACACCTTTGAGGAACTACGAGTGAGTTTCTTTGACTAGAAGTATAGATTTTATCTAAAGGCAATAGGAAATCATTAAAAAATTTAATATAACCTAAAAAAAAATAGCCGGGCATTGTGGCGTGGACGCCTGTAGTCTCAGCTACTTGGGAGGCGGAGGCAGGAGAATCACTTGAGCCCAGGAGTTGGAAGTTGCTGTGAGCTGCGATGTTACAACACTCTACTCCGGAGACCACTTGAGGCTGTCTCGTGGAGCTGCTCTAGTGATTGAGCCAGTGAAGAGTATAGAGGCCTGCCAGTGAGAATGGAGAAGAGAGAGGTTCAGAAGGGGCTGTGATTGGATGTGCACAATGAGCAAGAAAAGGAGTCCTTCCTAGCAATTCTCAGCACCTTCAGGGGACATTCAGGAGTCTGTGGGGTTGTTTTTTGTTGCTCATAATAATGGAGGGTTTCTGCTGGCATTAGGGGATACTAAATGTTCTGCATTCGTTCATAGGACAGTTCCTTACAATGAGAAAATGCTTCATTGAGCAACACTTGTAAGAGTGGCATTTACTTCAGAGAGAGAAGTAGGATAGGTAATATAATGAGTTCAGTTTGAGCCCTGCTGAGTCTCAGCTGTTTGAGGTTACCCAGTTGAAGATGTCCTTAGGCAGTTTGATATTTGAATCTACAATATAGAGATAGATTTCAGATTCAGGAGTTGTGAGGGGCCATTGAATATATAACACGAAAAATGGGGGCAGCGCTGCTGGCCCCATATACCGAGGGTGGCGGGTTTGATCCTGGCCCTGGGCCAAACTGCAACAAAAAGATAGCCGGGCTTTGTGGCAGGCGCCTGTAGTCCCAGCTACTTGGGAGGCTGAGCAAGAGAATTGCCTAAGCCAAAGAGCTGGAGGTTGTGGTGAGCTGTGACACCACGGCACTCTACTGAGGGTGACAAAGAAAAAAAAAAACACCATAATTTTAAAAAATGGTATAATGGTATAGGTTAGGGGCGGCACCTATGGCTCAGTGAGTAGGGCGCTGGCCCCATATGCCAGAGGTGGCGGGTTCAAACCCTGCTCTGGCCAAAAAAATGGTATAGGTTTGAAAATCTGCTGAGGGTAATAGAAGTGGTTATCTGTAACAACAGAACCCTAACATTTAACAGATAGATAGAGGAAGAGGAGCCAGTAAAAGAGAAGGAGAAGCCCTGACGGGACAGAGGACAGTTAGTAGGGTGCTGGCATTGAAGCCAAAGGAAATGACAGTTCCTTCTAAGAAGTGTGCTTAGTTCTGTCAAATAAGTAGAGAGCCAAATAAATTAAGGGCATAATAGTATTTGTTTGCCAACCAGCAGGGACTGGTGACCATTCAGAGACAAATTTCAGTAGGTTAGTGACAGAGGTGGGTGCTAGTTAATTTGATTAGGGTATGTCAGAGTTGAAGAGATGGGACAAGTAATGTAGATGACAAGAAGCTCTTTTCTTTTACAACCTGCACTTTGAAACACTATGTGTACACTCTTGTAGATTACTTTAGTGTATCAGCTGACAACTGGGCATTTATAGGTTTCTCGTGGTTTGTAGTTACTTGAATATTTCATTGTTTGTCATCCTTATTTCATAAAATTGAGTTGAAAAGGGAAAATGCTAACACTAATCAAGTTCAGTTCTTATAAATTTAATGCATGTAAAGGGACGTGAATTAGGCATGCTAATAACAGTAAATCCTTAGTCTTAATTAGACATTCACTGCATCGAAACCAGAAGATTGTATGTTGAGTTGGTAAAGAAAAAAGTGAAATTAAACAACCTGCCAGGGCTTTAAAAGACTATAAAGACTGGAAAGGAAGTACCATTAAGAATTGGTTCTATATATTTTTTAGTTCTTTTAAAATGTGGGAATCTAAATTTGACTTTCAGACACATTTTCAGGAACAAATTATGTATTAAAGTAGAAGATGCCATGTATCATATTTCAAGATAATTTGTGAAGGAAAGGAGAAAGAGGGTACCCAAAAAAGGGAATAACAGATCCAAGAAAGATTTTCAAAATTATAACCTGAACATGTTTATTTGTGGAGTTGGAAAACCAGAGGACAAGGCAAAGTTGCAGGTGCCAAAAGAGGGGAAAGTTAATCAATAGATGAGGTTCCTTGAAGAGGCAGAACAAGTGGAAGGGACTTACCTTGAATACAAGAAAAGAGGGGGGCACCTTTTCCATTCAGTTTGCAGGAAGATGATGACAAGGGATTTGAAGGTAAGTATGTTTGTGAAATCACAGGAAGTTCGTTCACTCAGCAGTTTCTGAATGACTGCTGTGTTTTTCAGTCTGCTAGTTTGGAGAGATGCAGGGTGGACATAAAGTTCTGGTGCAATTCAAAACAGTTTAACATAGTAAATTGCACATGAACTTCATGGATACCTTGTATCTTTGAAGAAGTTAAAGTCTAGCCTTGAACATTTCTAGCCGTTGTGATTTTTAATGGATTCTTTTAAATCATCTGCTTTTGGTAGCGAATAAATATCAAGTTTACACTTTTTATTGCAGTTTTTGGCCGGGGTTGAGTTTGAATCTGTCATCTCCGGTATATGGGGCCGGCGCCCTACTCCTCTGAGCCACAGGTACCGCCAAGTTTACAGTTTTGTTTTTTTTTTTTTTTGAGACAGAGCCTCAAACTGTCACCCTGGATAGAGTGCTGTGGCATCACAGCTCATAGCAACCTCCAATTCCTGGGCTCAAGCGAGTCTCCTGCCTCTGCCTCGCAAGTAGCTGGGACTACAGGCGCCTGCCACAACGCCCGGCCATTTTTTGGTTGCAGCCGTCATTGTTCTTTGGTGGGCCCGGGCTGGATTCGAACCTGCCAGCTCAGGTATACGTGGCTGGCGCCTTAGCCCGTTGAGCCACAGGCGCCGAGCCAAGTTTACACTTTTTATTGGTTTAAATTTGGGGTTAGCACTTGCCCATCTTTGTCTTTTATAGTCTCTCCTGATTCCTCAGCTTATTAAGATTAGTTTTGCAATCTCATCTAAAAGGACTTTTAAGTTATTTGGAATTAATTTTTTCTTGTCCTGGAGATGTAAATTGAGTCATAAAAACTAGATAGTTTCTTAACTACTTCAGGCCCTTGAAAGATCATAGATCACAGTTCTTCCTCACTGTCATCTGGCAGGTGTGATTCTTTGTTCTGTGGCAGTATTTCTTCTTTATACTTGTTTGCTCCATTCCTAATCAAAAAGCAATTTACATTATCTTTGACAAACTGAAAAAAAAAATCTTAGCTTCTTTAATTTTTAAATCAATAGTCTTATTGTTCTCCTTTGTGGTCAGAACTAGTCAACAACTGTAGAACATAAGATTCCGGCTCAGCACCTGTGGCTCAATGGGCTAAGGCGCCAGCCACGTACACCTGAGCTGGCGGGTTCGAATCCAGCCCAGGTCCGCCAAACAACAATGACGGCTGCAACCAAAAAATGGTCGGGCACCTGTAGTCCCAGCTACTTGGGAGGTGGAGGCAGAAGACTTGCTTGAGCCCAGGAATTGGAGGTTGCTGTGAGCCGTGATGCTACGGCATTCTATCCAGGGTGACAGCTTGAGGCTCTGTCTCAAAAAAAAAAAAAAAAGATTTGTAGGATTGTGAGCAGTAGTCATTTGCATTCAAACCTGCAGGTGTCCATCAGTGATTCAGCGGCCCCCATGTGACCTCTGGCAATATCTGGAGATATTTTGACTGTCACCACTGGGGGCAGATGGGTGGGGCATCTAGTGGGTAGACATTAGGGATGCTGCTGAATTTCCTGTAGTACATAGGACAGCCCCTTCCTACAGAGAATTATCTGGCCCGCTGTGTCAGAAGTGCCAAAGGATAAGAAACCCTGGTGTACATTAACTAACATTTGAATGCCTGTGAAGTAAGTGATATCATTTTTGCCCTGAAGGTCATATTGGGAGGAGGTAGGATACAAACCTTGGGGTTCTCTCTATATGAAATTATATTTGTATTCAGGATACAAGTTTTTTTCTTTTTCTTTTTTAGTCTTTTGATCTTATCTTTTTTTGCAGGTACCAAATATTCATAGCATTCAAATACATTATTTTTAATGTTACAGATCTAGAAATGGCCATTGCCTACTGGAACTTAGTGCTTAATGGAAGATTTAAATTCTTAGACTTATGGAATAAATTTTTGTTGGTAAGTTCACATTTTCTGCAGTTTTGTATGTTTCCTCTAAAATTCTGCAATGTTTAAAGATAAGTGAACATATTTTAGAGCGTGACTAACTCATCTCAGAGCACAGAATGGATATAGAATAAGAATTTTTATTATCAGAATTACTTTTAATACTTGTTTTATATTATTGTATTTAGCATTGTCTAGACTGTTTTTATACAACTATTTTTAGTAATTTGAATTTTTTTTTAAAATAGGAACATCATAAACGATCAATACCAAAAGACACTTGGAATCTCCTTTTAGACTTCAGTACAATGATCTCAGATGACATATCTAATTATGATGAAGAAGGAGCATGGCCTGTTCTTATTGATGACTTTGTGGAATTTGCACGCCCCTCAAATTGCTAGGACAAAAAGTACAACAGTGTAGCACTAAAGGAATCTTCTCTAATGTGCATAGTCTGTACAATAAATACAACAGAAAATTGCACAGTCAGTTTCTGCTGGCTGAACTGAACTGAATATCAATCCTCACAATGCAGACCGAGGGTTGAGACAAAACTTTAAGGATACATCTTGGATCATATCGTATTTCATTCTTCTAATGGTGGTTTGGGCTTGTCTTCTAGTCTGGGCTGCTCTAAACATTTAAGATTCCAACATTGTGGATTTCATCCTAGTTTAGTTGTGGACCATCCTAGTTTATTCTCCCATAAGTCTTAGAAGCTTTATGGTGATTATTTTGAGGTTTCCATTCTTGCATAAAGCACAATGCTGAGTTCCTCAGAAAACTGTTGGCATAAGAATTAAGCATATGGGAGGAGAGGAAGATGGCGGTGGAGACGATCCTATAGCCCATCTCTCCCAGGTCAGCAGGTGAGAGGGTGGGAGCTCTGGATCTTTCCCCATGTGAACTATTGGAGTGGATGGGCAACTGGTAAGACACAGAGATCGGGAGGATTGGCACGTTCGAAATATAGTTCTTAACTGTGGAAACGGGTGCAGACTGTTTCCCCCTGCGTGGCGGAGGGGCAGCCGGCCCCTCCCACAG